>KL566927.1:20244-63253 GCA_000715275.1 Gyrodactylus salaris
CTAAAACGGAGAGTTGCTCGTTAGTAACTGATATTGTTTAATCTTTTGACAACGCTGATGTAAATATCTATAGTGCGCCATAGGGCACTGCTTTTTGAAATAAGATCACAAGGAATCAATTTAGATTGCTCAATTATATTATGAAGAACTAATTCTGAGGCTATTTCTATCTTTCGTGCGCTTTAAGCCTATCTACTATGGTCAAGCAATTATTCCGCTCCTAAAGATAATCAGATTGTTTGAAATATATTCTCCATTGAGATTTCGAAATTCTGGCTATTTTAAAACTAGATATCGCGCATCAGTCACATCTTCCTAACAAGAGGCTTTTAATTGAGAAAGTTTCTTCTAAAGGATAGCATTTTTCATATAGTTCCCCAATATTACTCCTATCTCTCACAAAATCTTTAGATAGTCGAGAAAATCCCGGTTTAAGTTTTGGCGCAAGTTCAAATTAATTTGAATACGATTTTCATACACAAATTATTTTGGTCTGTTTCCAACACCTAGAATAAATATTTAAAGCACAGTTACTCGTGAAATCATGTCTATAGATTACGATTGTGCGCGATCAAAAAGCAGTGCGCCATTATTATATTTTTATTCTACCCTGATATATTTTTACTCACAGTTTTAGAATTGAACCTGTTCACATCTTTCATCGACAAATAAACAGATCTTCTTGTAGCGTTGACACTAAAATCCTAAAGTTGAATAATTAAAGGTCATCTAGGCTGAATAACTACGGTCTCTACTAAAGGGCAGCTTAATTCAGTTATCATTATCACATGATCCTAGATGAGGTATATGATATTTTCATGTTATTCCTAGACAAAATTAAAATGGAACGAATGTAATAAATTACCATGTGTATTTCTTCTACCAAACACTAGGCTCAAACCTGGAGATAATTAGTAGAAAAAAAAGATAAAATCTTTTTAAAATGTATAATTTATCCTGTACTTTAGAAAAATTGGCATTGTTTGTTTACTTATTATAAATCAAACCTGTAATATGTACTATGATTAAAATCTTCTCTATAAAAAATGTCAAGATAATTGCAACTAACGTTAATAAGATTTTGTAGATTTGTTATTCCAGCCAGGTATTCAAGGTTCTCCTGGACTGAAGTGTTGCTTTGCTAAATAGTTTTAGGAATGAATTATAAGAGGGGGGGGCTTTTTAGAAAATCAAAAACTCACAACTAAGCGTTCAAGGGTTGTCGAAATCTTCTGGTCCTGGATGCAAGTTTTAAAATCATCGCTTCTATTGTGTTGATGAGGGAACTCACATTTTTCACTTTGAGCTGAATGCACTTGACCTCGTTCAACAGCCCAATCTGCTTGTCCATTTCATCTTGTAGGACCTGGTGGTTTATGCCATAATGAGGCTTCTCAATGGCAGCCTAGAAAATTTTGCAAACTTTTGAGAAAGGTTTCAGCCAACAAACTTATTTAACCATACTCAAGCTGTCTGAAATTGACAATAACATGAATTGTGACATATTTCTATTAGGGAGATGGGTGATTTATTCGAATGAATTCGAGGACCCGATAAACAAGAATGTTGACATTAGATAAGTTTCTTCTACAGATTTAACTCGTGAGATTCAAGTCTGCGAATTAACATCTTCCCACAAAGAAATAATAAAATTATGAATAATTGAGAAATGTTCGAAATGCGAAGTTCGGCCATGTCAGAATACGTCGAGAAATTATTTTATTTGATTTTCATCGAAACAAATAAAAAAATTGTATAGAACATTATACGCATTTTTTCTTTCATGACGCCCCTGGGGACACTGAAACTAAATATTTTATAGCAAAGGTTCTTAGTTAATTTGCCACACTAATAATCACACTAAATATTTTTCCAAAATCCTGTGATTTGGGCTAAGCAAAACCTTACTTGTAAATTTATAAATCTATGCAAATATCAAAAGAGGGAAATATTTACCATTTACCTTTGATAGACTAGAAACGAAATAAATGTCCATCATATTTCATCATTTCTTAGACATTATATGTCTTCGAGGCATGATAACAAGGAAAAACGTCATATTTGAATATTGCAATTTTTTCCTTCAATTTGTATAAACATGTAATGATAAAAAAACGTGTTATACAATATTCAAATATGACGTTTTTCCTTGTTATCATGCCTCGAAGACATATAATGTCTAAGAAATATGTAAGGAACGCTCGTCTTATTTCTTTTGCAGAAAAATATTCATTATTTCTAACCAAATAAAATGATTATTTTTGTAGCATAGAAAATTATCAGATTTTTCTCTCGATCAAGCAGTGGCATTTTTGGAGCTTGGCTATATTTAAGAAAAATCCAAGAAGATCAGTGTTTACTTGCAAGTAATATGATATTTTATTGAATTGTTTAACGACCTTCAATATCTTAACTTTTCTGTTAATGTCAGTTCTACCTCCAAGTAGTATGCTTTTGTACGCAATTATGAAAGATATCATCTAAATGTATACCCCTAAGATCAGTCACACTTACTGGAGTCCTTAGAATAGATTTTCGTCAATTAGAAATGACTCATCACTCAGATCAAACTGTCGTACTACTCAAAGTAGTATGCTCCATGTTTATTTAAAATTGGGGTTTATTTTTGATTCATAAGTGCGTGAAATTCTAAATTTTCAAAGTACACTTTTGAGTATTTAGACAACAACAACAAAAATTATTTTTTTAATGCTCCAAGAAATCTCATTATTCACAAAGTCTTCATTTCACAGTCCAAAGTGGCATACACCATTCTCATACATGATGTGATTATAAACATTATTCATTATCATATTTGACACATTCTTTTTTGTTTCTGTATATCTAAACATTTCATACATAATGATTTCTTCTTTTTCAAATCTCAAAGGCACAATAAATCGATTCCAACTACCTTAATTCATCGTCGTGAGTCTTGATTTCATTGCAAAAGTTACCCTAGTATATAAATTTACATATGAAGAAGTAATACTCTGACTTGATAAGTCTTGAGTGATAAAAACTCATTCAGGAATTGAGGACAGAACTCTCTAAGAGGGTGAATCATTTTATTTTTTCTCTTTTAAGCAATCTAAAGATTCTCAAAAGATATCGAGTAAGTGGTTTCATATGCAAATTCACTTCTTTTCTATACACCATGGTTGAGATCACTGATATTAGCATATATTAGACCGATTGTACATTCTAACAGATGAAACTGCAAATTATCCAATTTACATAAAGATCTATTATTAATATATATATTTCAAGTACTCTTCACCTAATTGGCCAAAAGGTTCTCCTACTAATCAGTGAGACCAAACTCAACCTCATACATGTTCTATTAAAGAGTCATACATCTTAATTTCTCTCGAAATGAATGAATTTGAAAAGAAGATATTCGCAACGGTTAACCCCGTTGTAAATCTTTTCACTCACATTAGGAAATTTATTGAACTTCGAAGTCTTATCTAGAACGCAGTTGATCTCGAATAAGAACTCCATAAATTTTGAATGGAAAATAAAGAAAAACTATTTTAGGAATTCATTAGTATTAAAATGCGGTACCCCAATCCTAAAAACACTTGAGAACCGTTGACGAATATATTAAAGTATTTGCAGATCTGAGATTATTTTCCTTTTTAACCCAACGACCAATGAGATTGCTTCATTAAATAGAATTGTATTCATTTTTATGCATTGACTCTAAAAACTTAGTATGTGACTGTCTAATAAAATATCTCTGCCCAAAGCTTTTTTTGTCATTGAACCAAGCGAAAATGCGTGAAACATTACCCTAATGAATTCAAGCTCCTCAACAATTTTCAACAACTTTTCAGTCAAAGAACACATCTATAATTCCAAGCTAATTTTTTCTGAGAATTTGAGTTTTAAAGCTGAGTCTATCTCTCTTCGGGTTCATATGATGGGTCGTAATGGGGAGGGAGGATTAGAAACCGTATGTCAACTCATCTCGAGAAGAGAGGCCAGCAGAAATAATTTGATTCTGGTTTATAATTTTGTAGAGATTGTTTTTTATAATTCTTACAAAACTCATCTGATTCAAATCTATCAGATTTCTTGAACTGCATCAAACTATACGAGTTCTCTTGAGTCTTGGGAGCATTTTAGCGCCAAGACTCATTTTAGTGTAAATTGAAGATCAACTATTATTAAAATCAACTCACTTTAATTGGCTTTAGATAATCATTTAAATGGACATTGTCAATAAAAGTATCATTCTCTTGCATGTTTTCCGCTCGACTTATTAAACTGGCTCTTTGCGAATGAGGAGAGAGAAAAAGGCTTCAACTTTCAAGGAGGAAATGTATTTTTGAAGCGTGCTCTTACATATGAAAATGTCAGACAGAATTGTCAGAATGAATTAATGATTTTATTTGTTCATATGAACGTTGAGTGTAATGAATAATATTTTGTATGCGAATCTATGAGCCAATCATGTTACAGGAGTACTAATACTCTATTTATTTGTTGAAAAATAACTAAATTTATTCATAAAAACCTTTAGGCCGTGGAGATTTATGATTTAAATAATTTTAAATTGATTTCTCTAGTCAAGGAAGGTATTTTGAGTTGATGAGTCATTGATAAGGGTATACCCAAACTAAACTGGTTTATTCTATTGTTTCTCATTGTTAAAAAAACTAAAATCTTTTATTTCAAAAACAGTTTTGAAACTATGAGGAAGCATGGTTTTTAAGATGAAAAACAATTGTTGATCTGGGTTTTTTAGAGACAATAGTTGATTATCTGGTAATATGCATTAATAGAATTGGATGACTTCATCTGAATTGATTGAACTCCCCATTTTTTTACACTGAAGACCATCAAGAAATCAGTAAACCTTAGCCAGTCACCAAAGAGTATAAAAATCGGATGAGACAACTGATCACTTGGGAAACGAAGGTACTATAAATGAATGTTTCCCGCCGGTTGCAGTCTTTTTGTGTAGGAGAAAATGCATCCAGATGTAAGGTATTATTTTGATTTCCCTATTGACTTTTGAGTCACAAAATTGTTCAGTCAAAAATTACTGAAATCTCAAAATATTTTTTACATTTCAATTCTCTTAAGTAAAGTGAAGTTTTTCCCACCCATGGGATTGTAAGTCAAGCTTAGTCTTTTTACTTAAAGATTTTATTTTTATTAACACAACTACCGACAAGTAATACGATTTATTTTAAATTAAATCGAAATTATTAAGAATAGCACCTCTCAAGTGTGCCATGACAGGAGCCTTTAATTATTCCTTAATCACTCTCAGAGAGAATCTGGAAATGAAATATATTGTATTCATAACTTGATTTTTTTCACTAAATTCTAGGTATAAAGGCGTCAACTAGAAGTGATTACTCAAAAATTAATTTTCATGTTCACTGAAGAAATAGTCGATAAAATAGTCAAGACTGACCTGAAAAGTTATCTTTAGAATCAAAACAATTTGATACTAAATAAGAAATGACAAAGAAAGATTTATCAAATTTAAATGAATGTATTAAATTATTTATTAAGAAAAAACGTTTCATGATACTTTTTAATTCAAGAGTATGAGAGATACAAGAAATTACAAAGGCTAACTACCTGAACGATCGCTCTTCCTAGAGGGACTTCGCGACTTTCTAGTGGCACGCGAGGGAGAGCGATCTCTATCAGATCTAGCACTGTGTCGACTCCTAGACGATACAGAGCGTTTGTTGCGCTTATTGTGAGAGTCAGATCGGCTTCTCCTTGGTGAACGACTCACAGATCTACCACTTTTAGATCTAGAGCTGGCTCTACTAACCGGGCTGCGAGATGTCGAACGTTTCTTATCCTTGGACACTGTTCTTCTGTTACTTCGGGATTTGTGACGGCTACCGGAGCGTGATCGTCTTTTAGAGCGAGGAGACCGGCGCTTGCTGTTGGACCGGGATCTAGATCGGCTATTTGATTGTGAAGACTTTCTTCCACCACGTCTTCTCATTTCAGCAGGAGCTGTAAATTTAAAGTCAGATCTTTCTAAACATTTTTGCCGAGGTTACTCACTCTTCCTATAGCCCCGGGAGAATTCGACTTCCATATGACGACCCATAAATGTGGTATGGTCAAGTTTTTCGTGTGCATATTCAGCATCTTCAAGCTCCGCAAACGTACAAAAGGCAGTTAAAGAAAATATAAAAACTAGTAATACTCACACAAAAACGGTTTTCCTAGAGTCTAAGTATTTTGATTGTGACTGAATTGTAATAGAATTGTACACAATTGAATTATTCTGATCTTTAGTTTGTTGTAGAATGAATTGAAATTGAGCTTTTAGACATTGATTTTGAGCAGTAATTGTAATGTTGTTTCATAATACTTAAATATGAAAATAGGTTAATATCGACGATTTTATAGATGAATTTAGATTTAATAAAAGGATATTCTATAAATGCGTAGCCTCGCATGCGACCGGTGTGATAACTGACAGGAACCGAGATCTCCAGAATCTTTCCATACTTTCCAAATGTATGCTTTAAATCCTCACGCCTGGAATAAGAATATATACTTACTTAACACGTTCTGGAAGATTTCTAACATAAAGAGTTCTAGATGCTCTCCTCATTTTAAATATTGCAACTATACCAAACAAAGTGTTGTTAAACAAATATTTTTATAAATTTAAAGAATACAATTTTCAGTTACAATTTCAAATTAAGCATTAGAGATTGAACTAAATTCAATGTCCATTTTTGCCGAGGAGCTCTATGTTTCAGATTCAACGTCCCTCGATTCACATAGCAAATTCTGTCCTGAAACTGCGATAGATTCAGTAATTAGAGATGAAGTCTCAAAAGTCCTCCCACCCGATTATGAATTGAATAGTTGTCTTGCTGAAGGTGTAATGGGAAAGGTTTACATTACAGTGAATAAAACTACTAATGATTCCCTTGCTGCCAAAGTTATAGCAAAATCGGGTAACTTTGAGAGCTGCATTGAAAAGACGAAATCCGACAAGGCAATTGTTGCTAAAATTCTCAAAGACATAAAAAATGAAGCTCTCATTCATAAATGCTTAAAGCATAGTCATGTTGCATCATTTTATGGTACAAAGTTGACAAAAAACTTTGTTGTCATGTTTATGGAGTTAATTAACGGGGGAGATCTATTTGAAAGGATTCCCATTGAAAAGGGATTAAATATCCATCAAATGTTCAGTTACTTTACACAAATCCTTGAAGCATTGCATTACATCCATTCAAGACACAAGATTCTCCATTTGGATGTGAAACCGGAGAATATTATGATTTCGAATAAAAATAGAGCCAAATTGATCGACTTTGGCTGGGCAGCGCACTTCTCAGAGAATAAACCAGTTTACGGTCCTGTTGGTACGAGGATGTATGCATCTCCAGAGGTTTGGGAGTCAGAGTAAGATCTTTATAATGATTTAATTTAGCAAGCCTCTTTCACCCGCCACTGACCTCTTTTCTCTCGGGATGACACTTGTAACAGCTGTTTCTGGCCAACGCTGCTGGACTGTTGCCAATGAAAAGGAGGATGATATTTACCAAATGTGGAAAATGAAAAATATGAAAATATTTCACCTACACCAGCCTTTTAATCGGCTGCCAGCGGATTTTATCAACTTTATTTTGAAATTACTGGAGCCTTCCCCTTTAAATCGACTCAATTATGATGAGATAAAAAGACATCCTTGGTATCAGATGGGTCGAATGAATAAAATATCGTCAATTAAGCCAAGTGTTGTGGAATACTCAGACCGAATGTTCCCATCCAACAGTCAGCAGCCTGATAATTTGACAATTTACAAAGAATCTTCATTACTACGCTCATCTTGTTACACGGAAGAAGATCGCTTTGCTTTCTCTCAGCCTATTGAAATTATGAATCAAATTAGTCAACGACAAGTGAATGTTGATCATTTCATAAAGAGAGCGACGCGTTTCCTCTCCTCTTATGATGACATTAAAAAGACAATTACAACACTTGTCAATCTCATTAATCAACGAAGAGATTTGAAGCTGATCAAGAGGTATCTACTCGGCTTCTTGATTGAATACCGAAAGGGGGTCGCAAATACGACGTTCAAGGTGGCCTTTTACAAACTATCCAAGTCCACCATGGTTGACTTTAGTCGTGTCACCGGTGATGCTTTTCTATTCCATCAGGCGTTCACCTCGATTCATGACGATCTATGTAGCATGAATGCTGTTGATGTGGACAATCCTTCTTTAAATATACTTCTCCCTTGAGAAATTCTCAATGAGAATTGATATTACTTGAGACTAATTGTGATAAATTTATGCATTATGAAATTTGATTTTTACAAATATACCATTGAACTTCTATATCTAACATAATTTTTTATATACTACTTTGATAATGAAAAATTTTCATTGAAAATAATTTAATCAAACTCAAGTTTACTCAAAAAATAAATTTTAAAACAAAAGTAAATGGTGCATTTTAGGGAAATTAGCATTTTGTTTGAACCGTCATATATTTTACAAACTAGGACTAAATTTTGTTGTTTCATGAACTATGCCCTATCTCCCAAAGAAATCATTCGATTATAAAGCACAATCATAATTATTACTGGTAAATTAGCATTGTTTAATCTAAATTCAGGCAGTCTATCACTTTTATGTCAAAAGTCTCACCATCTCCGATAAAGAAGCCTACAAATTTGGATATAATCTTAACCAGAAACTGCATTGAGGATAACTATTCAGACATAAAACATAGCACAAATTGTGATGGAATGTTTTTACTTTCAAAAAAATCAGATGAGGCTACAAATCAAGCTCCAAAGACATCGAAAATCAATCAAATCCCACAATCTTCAGCCCTTCAATCGACTCAAGGAAATTCCCTTGTCACTAACAGTCCTTTGAATAATATCCAACAAATGTCTAATGGAAATTTCCAAATCCTCTCCAATCTCACTTCCCAACAGCAGCACTACTTTTCCACCGCTCACAACCAACCTGGAATGCACACAGTCCTACAACTCAATCGACCACAGTTTCTCTCGCAGATCAGGCCAACCCCGCCTCCTAATGCCTCACCACAACAACAGCAGATGATTATTCAGCCCAGACAAATCATTGGCGTCCTTCAGCCCGTGTCGATCCGTCGGCCGCCAGTGCCACCACCACCGATAGCAGCTCTCAAACTACCCGAACAACAATTGAGACCGTCCACGAATAATGCCATCTCTCCAAAGGCAATTAAAAATAAACAAGACGAAGATGGATTGAAGAAGCCAAATAATAACCACTTGGGAAATCTTAAGAAGCGGCCGATTACGTCATCTGTTACAAGTCAAATGAATAATAATCACCAAAATTCCCATGGTCAACAATTGGTTCAGAATAAGAAGAGGAAATTTAATCCTATCCCAATTGCTGAAAAATTACCAGCTAGCAATCATGAGGTCAAAATTTCAGCTTCCAAAGAACAGAAAGTTCTCACTGACACAACAGTCAATAGTTGCAAAGGTAAGTCTCTTGGCATATTTTTAAAAGATTTATACAGTCTGTCAGAAGCAGATATTTTTAAATGTATTTATTATTAAATAATTTCAATTCTTTTCCACCCTTAGAAAAAGTAAAATTTGATCTCAAAAATCTCGTGGAAAATCCTCCAATTCAAATGAAGGATATCATTCTACCTCCAATTGGTTATAGAAATGTGAAATATTTCAATGAAATCGAAAATGACATTGTATCACTGAATTATCGTGGAAGTAAATACAGCCAAGAGCATCTCTCCGTCACCGTACTCAACTCACAGTTATCAGCTCAATCCGATCAAAATGTACAAGACAGATACCTCTTACAGCACTTGTATCTCGATCCTAATCTGAACGTCTGCTCTTTCAAGGGGCGTAATAAGAGACGGCCCAAAATCCGAATTCCTTCCTCACCAATTGCCAACTTCAATGACGATATAGACCTCGTATCAAACTTCTTTTGGACCGTTAAGGACCCAGTGGAGAGAAAGTGTTCATCACCGTTGCTAGAACAGAGTTGCATTTCCAACAAGTACCCGGGCGTGAGAGGCCTCAACCCACTAGACTCTACAAAGTCCGTCAAGCATAAGGAAATACTCAGAATTTCACTTTTACCAATCTCGCAATTTGTAAAATGCATCAACGACATCTCAGTTACAATTGCCGCTCTATTCAAAATTCCCGTCAGTTCCACATCGGTCGATGTCAACTCCTCCTCCACAGCTGACATTATCGTCAATCCCGAGGATAGAAATGATGCCTCGTTTACTTTTGATGATAAAACCCTTAAAGATTTGGACTTGAAGTTGAGGAAAAAGTACTCCTTTGACTCAGTTCATTTCTCCATAGATTACATTCAAAGGAACCCAAGTCTCAGTGAAGATCCAGTGGATGATGCTAGAACGATACATTCGGAAGTTTCCCTCAACATTGCCAACCTGTCCAACAATAACAACACCGGGGACTATCCTATCAATAATCATTGTGCTGTCTGCTCTGTGAGCTTGAAAGCATGCAAGCGTGTTATCAAGAAGAGCATGGCCGACCTCTCAAAAAAGTATCCTCAGATTAAATATGTTGATGATAACATTCTACTCGTGTTCTGCTCTGAGGAGTGCACCAACAATCTATCAGCTTCAATGATACAAGCCGTTGGACCAACACCGTCTAATGATACACAGTCCTCAGAAACGATCAAGATGAACGTTGCTATTGAGAAAATGTCGAGTCGAATACCGGTTTTCATACAGCCAATAAATCCAAAGATTAGCAAATATCTCGCAAAAATCAGTTATTCATCTCCACCATCAAACGCAAAGCGGAAGAGTGTCAACAACCGCTGGGCCTGCTTCTCTGATGTCTCCCGAGCATATTCCCTCACGAAGAACAACCACCTCGTAGTTCCAATCTCAGATGACGCCTTGAGAGACCTTCAAAGCTCATACATTCTCCATGCAGATAGCAAGGATGATAGAAGATGCATTTTGTGCTTGAAAAACGGAGACTCCGAAGAGACAGATTCGGGCCGTCTCCTCTCCTTTGATATTGATCGATTTGTCCATTTGAATTGCGCCCTCTGGTGCTTTGATGTCTACGAGAGTGTCTCTGGGAGTCTCCACAACGTCCAGAGTTCCATTGACAAGGCATTAAAAACAATGTGTACGTTTTGCGGATCGCACGGAGCTGGACTGCCTTGCTATCATATCCGATGCACCTCTGTCTATCATGTCCCGTGTGCCATCAAAGTTGGATGCATGTTCTTCACTGACCGTGGCATGTACTGCTCCCTGCATCAGCCGAAAGAGCATCCGATGCAACTCAAGTCCCTCCAAGTATTCCGTAAGGTCTACATCTCTCGTGACGATGACCCAATTGTTGCCAAGGTCATCAATGATGAAGATCGCAGAAATTGTCTACGCCTCGGGAGTATAATCCTCAACAGCCTCGGCCAGCTGTTGCCACAGCACGTGGAATGCGGCAAGTTCCACTCCAAGCGATTCATTTACCCCATTGGTTTCTCGACAACGCGAATCTTTTGGTCTATGCGCGACATCCTCTCAAGGGCCAAGTACCGCTTCGAGATAAAGGACGCCAACAACCGGCCCATGTTTCATGTCACAGAGATCCTCAAGAAGCATCCCGATGAGGAAATTATCTCCGACTCTTGCGATGGTGCCTGTCAGATCATCCTCCAACGAATCGCTGAACTGCGGATGAATAATAAAAAGATTAAATTATTTCCCAACAAGGTCAGAGGCGAAGACTTTTTCGGACTCACTCAGTCCCACATTGTTCGTGCCATAGAGTCATTGCCGGGAGCTGACCAGCTCGTTGAGTACTGTTTCAATTTCGGTAGAATGGAACTCATTCGTAACATGCCGTTAGCTATAAACCCGACCGGATGTTCTAGATCCGAGCCTCGTTATAGAATGGCAAAGAATAGTAGAAATAATTCAATTTTTACCGAGAACAACGGAAACTCCTCATCGCTCACACTTCAGAATATGACTCTCAGTGGTCGTAGGACGAATTTGTCCGTTTCCCATGACAACCGCTTCACTTCTGCCAATAAGTGCCAGCAATACCGACGTCTCAAAGTGGAGGCTACAAATAACGTCATTCTCGGCCGGTCTGGCATTCAGGGCTTTGGCCTCTTTGCTGCCAAAGATCTAGAACCCCACTGCATGGTTATTGAGTATATCGGGGAGCTGATTCGTAATGAGCTCTCTGATCTGAGGGAAAAGGTCTACGAATCCCACAATCGGGGAATATACATGTTTCGTTTGGATGAGAACACTGTCATCGACGCTACTATGACTGGTGGTCTTGCCCGTTATATAAATCACTCGTGCGCTCCCAATTGTTACACCGAATTCATCAACCCCTCAGACGGCTCCGGCGGTCATATTGTCATTATGACCAATCGGAAGATTCTCAAAGGGGAAGAGCTCAGCTATGACTATAAATTCGATCTTGAAGACTGTACAGATAAGATACCGTGTCTATGTGGTGCTCACAATTGCCGAAAATGGATGAATTAATACGTCCCCCATTTTTTTTCGTTAAAACGATCAAGATTTCACCCTCCAAATCAAACTCAAATGATCAATATTAATTTTGTTTCCCCACCCATAATAATGTATATAAATATGCACTTCAAGTTGTCCTATAAAGCCAAAGATTCTATAATTTCCACCATGTACAGATGTAAAAATGATATATATTTTTCAAGATTAATTTGATAGTTGATTTAAAATTCTTTAAAATAAATGAAATTTGTATAAATTAAAATTCCCATTTCTAATGATTGTTGGTAGTGCAGATAAAAATTTGATTTTCACTAACTTCTGTAATATTAACACAGTATCTTAGATCACCAGATAATAGTGCGGAACTTGTTGACCCCTATAGATTTGATCTTTGGAAGGTAATTGAGGATTAGGATCTTCCAACTACATTTATACGTTTCCTTTGCAATCAATATTCCCTTCTGACTCAATAATAGCACATGATATCGATCAAATTAAAGTTAAATATATACAAGAATTAATAACATTCCAACTCTATTTAGTATTTTCTAATATTAAAGTGGCACAGACTACGCTTATATTTTCATGAATCTTGTATAAGACTCATGGAATTCAAGCCTATTTTCAAGAAAATCGATCGTGATGGAGACTCAATCATAACCCTCCTCGACTTGGAAGTCTATATTAAAAGATACAACTTGACCCAGAAATTTGTTAATGTGAGTTGTCAAGGCTTTTTCTATTTGATCTCAAAACGAACAATTTTGGCTATCAAAAATTCATTCATAAAAATTTACTATTTTCTTAGTTGGAAATTATCGCGAAATAGGGTTTTTAATCATGCTTATTTGCCCATTTGAAAATCCTACCCTCCCCTGCAATTCAAAAGCTTTTTACGGAATGAAAACTATTAGTAGCTCTCACACCCAGAATATAAATCAAGAGACGATAATCCTCATGGAAATACTAATACATCTCCTCCTTGAGAGGAATTTCACAGTTTTGGCTTACTCTAATACAGTACCGTGATATTCTCACTTGGAGTAATAAATAAATGGTTGCTAATTTTAACTCTTTTCAAAATGAAAAAGGCAAGTTGAAATAAATTTTAATCAATTAAAATTTATACTCAGAACTGGCTCCTAATATTTGATGATGATGATGATCAAGTGATATCGTGGTATGACGTTGAAGATTGCACGCTCAAGTACGGTGGAGCAAATTCTGTGACAACTCTACAGTAAATAGAAAATTAATAGTAACCTTTAGCCTGGCAAATCTCCTCAAACCGAGAAACTCGATGTATCATTCGGATGAGACGAACATCGATAGAGTCATGATGGAAGACGCTGACGGACGGACTAGCGACCAAGAGGACGAGAGTGCAAAGCCGATACCTGTCACAGACATTCAGCCGTCTTATAATAAATCTTTCAAGGACCTTAACAGCCAAGAAAACCTTTCCACAGAATTACCCCCAGAGGTGAACCTGATGGCTTGCGATGTTCCTCTGAAATTGAAACTTGAAGTAAAAGATTTTAAATAAAAATTAATACTTGCGAGTAGCGTGCTGCAATAAATATTCATAAATGAAATTTTATAGATCACCTGCGCCTGTCGAGCCTACTTCCTCAGAAGTAAAGACCTGCGCTATCTATCGGAGAATACCTTTGCAGGATTCGGTTACACGAGTATTATGGAGGAAGACTCAAATGCTGAATCTGACGGAGATTCTGTCTTTGAGGATCCTGTGCCAATTAAGGACAACGAATTCCTGGGAAAGGTTAAGGAATTGGCTAAAGATTTTAAAAATTCAATCTATCGTCGTGCCAGTGCCAAGCAGCTCGAGAAGATCATCTCCAAGGACAATGGGGCGTCCGTTGAAAAGTCCCGAGAGATGGAGTTGTGCCAGATCGCGACAGAGAGGTTGAAGAACCACCTTCAGAGGAAGTACGGAGGTAATTGGAAAGTGGTCCTCGATCCGAATCCTGGGGCCACAATCAATCACCACACTGACGGCTTGATATTCTTCCAGTTCAAAAACACCAAGTTCGACTACGCAATACTGATCTGGAAGGGTTACCATTCTGATGAAAAGTTTACATCAAAGGTCTACAATTTTTGTTGCTGTCAGAAAAACTTTTTCTCTTGAAGGAAATTGAAAAAATCTCCCTTATAACATCACTCAGATTCATAATATTTTTTATTCTATAACTCTATACCCATGATCTGTGAACGAAGAAAAAAGGATATGTTTAATTATCGTGGATGAATAAGAATTTCTTTTAACAGATTCGTCTCAACCTTCATCAAGCAATTGAGTCTATTTAAATGATCCAAATACATTATAAACAACAAGGTTTTACCGCTCGCACTTCGTTGCAACTTTTTTTGATACGGAATCCGTTGGTTAATTCTAAAAGCTAATTTATAGATTCTCTTCAAGAAAATTCATATTTAAATTTTGAAGACTTTTGATAAAATATCTCTAAAAAATCAGTCACCATTCTCTGAATTTTTGCAAATTTGACACACAAACCTTCGAACAATCCCTTTTTGATGGGCAGAGAAATAATAAAAAAAATTAGCTGTGAACACTTGTGGGGTAGAAAGGAAAATGAAAAGACTGGATCCTGCATTCTGATTGGTTATTGAAAATCGTGATTTAAAAGAGATCTTTGATCGTTAGAGATTTGGATTTTCGCTAGGAACACTCGCAACCATATAATGAATGGTTGTTGAGAATTTCATTATAATCTGTCGAGTAGTTTCTGAGCTTATTTCTGATTTATATCGGATAATTTTTTATATAATTAGATATTTATTTTTCAAAAATAATATTTATTTTTCACAGAAATCAGATAAATAATATCAACTATATTTAAATTTACAATAAGGCACCGGAAAGAATAGAAAAACAGGTCTTTGCTATAAAAATTCGGAAAGGAGATAGTAGAGAAAAGAGTGAAATTGTGGCTTGTAAATGGAATCAATCAATCCTTTCTACTTTGGCGACAATCTTACCATCCCATAAAGGTAGTACGGATTCATCTTCAGTGATTTCCTGCAGTACAACCCCGCCGCAATCAAAGTCATTTGAGAGGGTCTTGAAGAAATATCTAAAAGTAAAAATAACCCAGCTATTAATGGTTTCTTTGGAATAAATTTACCCAAAGTGACTTGGGGTTTTAATGTAATTTCTCCGATAATTTCTATTCGGAAAAATGCCCAAATGATGAATATATTAGAAAGAGATTGAATAAACTAGATCAATAGATATTTTATTGCTCCATATTTAACTCAAAACTGCTTTCGTAATTTACAATAATCAATGTAAAGCTTAGAAAACAAGATTAGTTTTGCACTAACCGAAATTTTCCTTTCTTTGGAATGAGTTGTTTAAATTGTAGCAAGGTCATGATAGCATACGGCCATTGGCTACGATACGGAACTGGATCATCACCCAGATAATATCCTACAATGAGATTGGATGAAGTATCGTTGCTACTCTGGCTGTTGAGATGCGACTCCACAGGAGCCCTTCCCTGACTTTCCATAGACTCCTCTGGCTTCTTCGTCTTCCTATTAGAGTAACTCTGCACACCCATGGCACAGGAACTAATTCTGATTGAAAGGCTTGGTTATCAGAGAGCAAATGTAAATTATGAATTGATTATCTTACTGTCTTTGAAGCGCTTCGCGGCCAATTTCGGAGACTTCACCTTCATGAATTGCTGGTCGCTTCTCAGAGAACTTGGAAGAAGGCTTCTTTTGTTCGAGAGGTGTCTCGTTCCTCTTTGCCGGCTTTTTATTTCGCGCCGATTTCAACAGCTCACAAATCATTTGTTCACTGGCAACATCGACAAATTCAGACTTGATCTCATCACACTCGTTGTAGACATATGACTCGAGGCTATCATTAGGGGTCGGATCACTAGTTGACTTGGACCATATTCTCGAGCAGTGGTCTTCGAGTATTGACTGGGGATCATTGCATGAATTAGATTGCTTCTGTGCCTCTTTCAATATCTTGTCTGCCCACGGGGTTTGCAGGAGGGGGACCGAGCAAATCTTTTGCGGCCTTTCCTCTTTCTTAACTTGATCAGATTTGCAATTTTCTTCAATCGGAATTGTAACCTGAAATCATATTTAATCAAATAAGCAATTAGCTTGATCGATAAGCAACCCTGAAATGTATACTTAATTACAAGCTTGACATTGTCAAGAGAACGGTCAGTGATATTTGTAATGAGGTCATTAAAGTAAGGCTTATTTTCAATATAAGTATGATGCTTCAATAAGCTGGTTAAATAAACCGCAGTAAGCTTTAAGAAATAGAGCTTTGTATAGTATTCAATACTTTGCAATAAGGATTAACACACATAAGAAAGTTTTAATGATATTTAGCTAACTTTTTCGGTTTTAGGTTTATTTATGAGTGATTTCGCCGCTTGTCTAATAGCATCAAAGTTTGTCATCTGTTCATTAATCTTTTTAGTGAGCACTTCCACGAATAGACTTGGATTAGTTTCAGCCAAATTCTCCGACTTCAAGTTCTTCTCTTCGTCATTCTTGAGGGGAAGCTTTGGCTTTTCCAATAAAACTGGGGGATTCAGATATGCGGTCCTAGCTGACACAGAACCAGCACTCTTTGATTTCGACTCAATCTTCTTCGGCTCCTTCTTACCAATTTCATGGGGATGTGAATGTCGGAAGGAGATTTTAGAACGCAAGAACTTTTCCTCGCTAGCTTCTTGGTTGGGTTTCCTAAAAGGTATTATTGTTTGACCTCAAGCTTAACATCCATCTTTGAGTCTTTAACGTACCCCTTTAAGAAGCAGCCTTGGGTCTTTTCATTGTCTAACGAAAGATTTTCCGACTCTTGTGTACTGTTAACAGCCGGATAGGAGCTTACAGCGTACGGATTCACTGGAGTCTCAATATCTTCGAGAATCTGTCGATAGGGGTTTTTCTTCTTTTCAAGCTCCTCAGCATTGCAAAGTTCAGGGCTAGAGAAATGCAATACGCCTTGTTATATACATTCTAGAGGATCATTATTTCATAATGACGAAAAATCGTTATGTAGATTACTATTGACTAAGCAAAAAGTTGCTACTTTTTCTAAGAGCCACATAATGATGACATGAGAATTCAAACAGGAAATGTGAAGGCTAAATTCTTGTTATAATAGTATTTCCACGAGAGGATGCAACTTAGATTGACTTTCATTATCATCTTTTTACTTATCCTACAGACACTAATGAGTCATTGTGTATAAATCACTGATATAATCGACACTGCTGCCAAGATGTCTGGGGATATAGAGGGGAACAACTGATGGTTATTTCTCTATAATACTACCTCTATACTTAAAAATCAGCGTATTGTTTATCTAACATGATATTATTATTATTTCAAGATGAAATTTGTATCAATATTATTGCATAATACCACAGGGAAGGGAAGAGAGACCTACCCACCAACATTTTCAACCTACCAATCTTTTATTATTTCAGTCTTGATTTTTATGTAGAAGAATAACTTTTAGGTTTTTATTCTTCCTGTAAATGCTTTTCTGACCTTAGCTACTAAAATCAAGAGGTTGAAGTATTATAGGCAACTCTGAAGCTTAAGGGGTAGATTGGAGGATATTTTATGCCTTCTATAAGAGAGCATTGAATAACGTAAGGGGCTGGATTTTTTCCTTTCAGCATGAGTAATTTATAGACAAATTCAATTGTATACAAAAGTGGATGTAATATTATCTCTTATTTAACAAAATATAAATTTATTACTTATCCAAGAGATGCTTAAGTTTATCTCTTCATAAAGTGGGGTTTACTAAGGTCTGCTTATAAGAATAATTGTAATCAAATTATTAAAAATATATCAATGGCATTTTAGAAAGCGTTCATAATTAATCTATTTCAAATTCTGCCCACCCAAGTCGGTAATGCATTCTGGGATTGAAACAATGCAAAAATGCACACACAGATGAGGTATAGCGGCAATTGCATTCTCTAGGAAAAAAAGCCGAAAAGCAAGATCCCACCTTCGTGTACATTTAATGTTTATATTTACGCAAATGTTAGAAGCTCATTGCTGGTTATTTGGTAAGCCGAAATGTTATCTAATGTTACCATTGCAATTTGTTGATGAGTAAATCATGATGAAATTTTTGTAAAAATATTCCAAGCACCCATAGAATAAACCAAGGTTGAAACATTGTGATATGAATTATCAAACTAATAATAGAGAAATCACATCCCAAAAGGAATTTGACTTTTGTCTTGAGTCAGGTGTCAAAACATTTCCTGTTTCAGTTACCCTAAGAAATGCCTAACAATGAAATGATTTATCTACTCAGAGTCGTTTTCTTGTGAGTAAGCGTAGCCCTCTAAAGAGAAGATGTTAATAAAAAAAACTAGAATTATTTTGATGTCTCTTTTACTTATTTTATTTTTGAAAGAGAATTTCAACAACAGCAAGAGTCATCATATTCCCGAAAAAAAGAAGAAATAATTACCCTGTAGTCGGAATGGCCTTGAGAAGGGGAAACTCTTCTCCAATGCTAGAGTTCACCAAGAATATATATATGACCATTAATGTTACTGATATGTCCACTTAGTATTTGGGAGGCAAATTATCTGACTGCCGAAATATACCGCTAGGAGTATGTACATTTTGAGGATAAGAATATGCCAAAATAAATAAAGATTAATATACACACATTGAATATGTGTGGTAGATGGAGAACGGAATGCCGCCCCCTGACATCTCTATGTACATCGGTGGGAATTTACATTTTTACACACTGAAGAGGTTGGAAAAAAAGATCACGACATTATATGTACATAGATATGTACCGGTAAAGTGATGTACGCAAATAAAAATGAACTCCTATCAATCAAAAGTGAGCTATTGAACGCTTTATTTTTTGATGATGAGGATCAAGATCGTAACAACAACAAAAGCTACCCTCTCATATGGAATATAACAGAGGGATATCAAACGTTGTTGAAAAAGTTGCATTTTTCCATCTGACTGATTGTAAAAGCAAACTATTTTTTAATATCCAAATATACCACTTGATTTTCAAGGAAAAGGTTGAATGATTATCTTTTAAAATCCCAACGGGAAGTAATAGTAATTTGAATATTCGCTGAAAATAGAAGAAACATCTCCAGTGGTATTCTTTTCTTTCAAATGTACATCATTGAGTCACCTGAATTCTAATGAAAAACATGAATTGAACATCTTTCGAGAGGAAACCTTGATTG
The DNA here is from genome assembly GCA_000715275.1 of Gyrodactylus salaris. NCBI lineage: Eukaryota > Metazoa > Platyhelminthes > Monogenea > Gyrodactylidea > Gyrodactylidae > Gyrodactylus > Gyrodactylus salaris. Next base: position 40,071 of record KL566927.1, read on the forward strand.
AAGCACCATGCTTCTACTGTATACTCTGTGTTGATGAGTCAGAATTGCATAACAGGTTTACTGTTCTTCTTTTCAAAGTAAGGAAAATGCTCTTTCAACTTATTAAAAAAATATTTTACATGTGTACATTTCTCATCTGCCTAGCAAAACACATTGTGCAATATTCTGATTAATCTCTGATTTACTTCAAGATGAATTAAATCATTTTGAAAGGGATGAGAAAAATTGCTATATCATCAAGGTAAATGAAAGAAAAACGATGAAATTGAGAGGGCGGCATGATATTAACCGCAAACGTATGGAAAATGTTTCTTTGGTAATAACAAGACTTGGCATTTCGGCATAGTTTTTCCCTCCCTTCAGTCTTGTAATAAATTGTATATTAATCAAAAACTGAAACAATTTGTATTCATTTCAAAGGAAATAGTTTTTTTTTATGAGAACATAATTTTGGCAAATCTATCCGGAGGTTAACAATAAATTGGGTGTGTTTGTGTGTATGACAAGTGAAAATCTCCACATTTGTGATATGAATATCATTCTTGAAGGTTTTACAAGTGCTTATCTTAACCTGATGATAAAACTAACGTAGAAGCAAGGTAAATGACCTGACAGTGTGTCAAAATGTAAACTACACAATTATGTGACATTTCCTATCTGTGTGGTCTAATATGCTCGCTTAATTAATCATATAATTTTTCACTCACTTGTTGGAGTTGCAGCATAAATTCTGATAGACATCATTCTCCGGATGTTGGTCCAGGAGAAAAGTTTCAGCTTCGATAAGTCGGGAAATTTTCATGTTTTCTTCAATTATTCTATGTCGTTTAGAGGTTTTCTGCTCCAAAGGCTTCTTAATTGAAGGGAAATTATGCTTCTCCACATAGTTTCGGTAGACGTCAGAGTTGAGGAATTGGGGGTAAGCAGAATTTCTGAGGAACCTTTCCACTTCTGATTGAGCTTCGTCGAATATCTTTTGGTTGAGGGCAAACTTTTGAGAAATCTTTTCAGATATTTCTCTCTTTGTTTCGAATTTCAATAATATCGTACTCTTGGAATTTGAAGAGCTCGATTTTATGTACTTTTTATAGATTGCTTTAATTAAAATATTTATCTTCTTTTGGTCGCAAGGGTCAACTTTACTCCGAAAGCCTTGACAAGCAAACCAAAAGTCCAAGAGATTAGAAGACTTTTCTCTTTCAAGGAAACTTTTGAAAAGGTATACACCATTTGCGTCTTCCAAAAGGTTATTGAGACAGAATGACCATTTGATGTGTGTTGGTATTGAATTGATATCAATATTCTTTTCGATATAAGATCCATAAATGCTTCCATAAATACCTCCATTATTGCCAGCACTACCCCAACTTATGACACTTTTGCCATCGGCTTGATGTGAAGAGCGAGAGAAGAATGGAAAATCAGCCATTCTTGGGGGATATTAACATGTTTTGTATTCAAATCAGTTCAACTATCATCTAATTAAAACACTTGAGCTGATTAGAAGAATAATTGTTTTACCAATTGAACAAATTGATTTAAGCATATTTTTCGAAACAGTATTTTAATCATGACATCAGATCATTTCAAGTACTTCCATAGTTTATATCTAGTTTTTTACCCAAAATCTTAAATGGTGGTATTGCCGGAATAATTGGCGTCAGTTCAGTATTTCCTATTGACTTGTGCAAGGCCAAGCTTCAAGCCCAACATAAGATTGTCTATGCAGCTGGGAGTAAGACTGGAGGTGCTCTAGAATACTCTGGAATGTAAATTTTGCTCTTTCTCATTCTCAAGGCGTGATTGCTTCTCCAAGTTGTATAAAAAGGGTGGAATGCGAATGCTCTACCAAGGTCTCACCGTCAACATGGTTTTCATTACTCCTGAGAAGGCAATAAAACTAGTCGGCAACGACTACTTTCGACATCTTCTAAAGCCCGAAGGGTGAGTTGTCAAACTTTTGATCAAAATTATTTAAATCAAAAAACCTAGGCACTTTTTGATATATCTCCGATATCAATTTATATTTTCTCAAAGATTGCATTCTTTCGCTTGCATGATGCTTAATCGATATCAAATTAGTATAAATTCAAATCAAGACTAGAAGCGTTTCAATTACCATGATTTTATTCATATTTATTGCTTCAATATCTTGAAAAATACTCTCTGTGGAATTATTCATCTAAGAATGATTCAGTATTTTAACTCGATATCATCGAATCATCTCTAGATTAGAAGAGCACACTTTTTATTTTTTAGGTAATAAGTGACTCCTTTGAGACTGAAAATCCTTTCATTCTATTTTGTACTAATTTCAGATCTTGAGTTAAATTAATTTTAGAGAAAAACTGTGAGAGACTCCATCTTTTTGAAAACTAGAGATATTTTGAGAGTAAAATTATTTTTGAACGGTTCTCATTGGCGGTTTTAATTTTTTTATTTAACAAACCAATAAGAATCGCTCAAAAATTATTTGATATTAAACCTTTTTTATCAATCATCACTCTATCAATCCATAGTAAATAATAATTTACTATGTCCGCACTTCCCAGCATATTGAAAAATCTTTTGGGTCAGATGCAATATAAATTAAGATTTTTCGGTTTTCTAAATATTTTACCTAGTTTGAATTTTAAAATTTGATGAAAAATACTCCACCTAGTATTTTTCTAAGATTTTGCGTTAAGATTTTTCAATCTCGAATATTTATATTTAACTTCTTTATTTCCAATGAAAAATAAGCACCTGTCAGCATGAGAGGCTTAATATGCATTTCGTGTATTCATGTCTCCTAAAAAATTGGTCACCATTTTCTGTTCATGTGCCTGTAAGAAGATTAGAATCTATTCATCTAAATTGACATACAATCCTTCAAACAATTTCTCATGTAGAAAAAAAATTTGGTTTCATCAACGATTGCTAGAGAACCTAAATAGATGGCCTCATCTCATCAGCATGATGATTATTTTGTGAAATTTTCAAGAACATGTTATTAGCGAACAAAAACCCCTACTATTAGTCTTTTTTTCCATTTTATTGGCATCAAGATTCAGGACCTAAAAGTATTAAAATGTTTGATAGATAATTATTTTGTCGCAATGAAAAAATTGAAGGTCAATGCTTAGCAAAGATTTGAAATGCAGACCATCTAGAATTGCACATGAAAGCTATTAGTGTTCAACTTTATTTTAAAAGTAAATATTCCCAGACAGGCACTGAGCCTTTCCCGCCAAAGCTTAGCCGGAGCGTGCGCCGGTCTCTGTCAAATTGTGATTACAACTCCGATGGAACTATTGAAAATTCGCATGCAGCTCTGTGAGTTGATTTCACGTTGATCTGACACTTTGCTTAAGTTGTGCCAACCCCCGAACAACCGAAACCCTCCGCAGTACGCTTCTCCAAGGAGCTCTTTAGAGAACGCGGCTTCTTCGGCCTCTACAAAGGTCTCACGGCCACTGCGATGAGAGATGTCACATTCTCGGCCATTTACTTTCCTCTCTTTGCAAACCTTAATTCTCTCGTACGTTGCGTTATAAAGTTAACATTTTAAACAGGAACCTATTAGAAATTAATTAAATCTTCTATTATCAAGTGTTGAAAAATCTTTAAAATTGTGATCAGTAGGGCTGCCAGATGCATTTTCTTTCATTATTCTTACTTTTGAAACATGTTTTCGAGTTAGAGTCTCTAAAAATGAGTTTTAGGTGAAAAGAAAGGTGAATTAAGGTTCAAAATACCATATTAGTTTGTTTTATTTCGATTGAAGAACTGATGATTTCGGTTGAAATATACATTTTCTTCACTTTTCAAACAATGATAGTATTCAAAAAAAAGGTTTATGGTCCACCCATACTTACTTTACTGTATCATCTGCAAAAAATACGTATCTAATGATAAGAAGTCGTCAATAGATCATAAAAGAATTCTTTGTACATTTCAAGTTTTGTTTTCTAAATTGTTATACTCTTTCAAGATTTTAACTGATTACATTTTTAGAGGCATAGTTTGAACCTGTCTATTCGAGAGGGAGTAACAATGATTTCTTACTCATATAAATTATCATGAAAACCCTCGAGGCATTATTATAGAAACTGATATTCTTCTCTATAGGGCCCTAGAAACCCTGAAAATCCAAACGAGATCCCGTTCTACTGGTCCTTTTTGTGTGGTTGTGGAGCCGGAAGTATATCGAGCTTCATTGTCACTCCAGCTGATTGTGTCAAGACACGCCTTCAAGCTACCACTGGAAAATATCACGGAATACTTGATTGCTTTAGGAAAACCGTCCTAGACGAGGGATTCACAGCCCTCTTCAAAGGGGCCGGATGCAGAATGATGGTTATTGCACCGTTGTTTGGAATCGCTCAAGGCGTTTACTATCTTGGCGTTGCAGAGAATCTCATGAAACGTGCCAAACTAAACTAGACCAATAAATTCTTTAGATGCTTTTCATGCTTCCTTTTTTTATCCTAACAATGACGTTTTTGTTTATCTGTAACAAATGAGTTTAAATTACTTGGGCGCATTTTTTAATTAAATGAAGCTTTTAGATATTTCTATTCATAATATCAGGAAAACTTTCAGATTCTATCGCAAACTATCAAGGCGTTTTTTCATAATAAAGTCTTTAGAAATTAAATTAATTCATCTGTATGAAATACACAATTGAAATTAGTAATATATAAACTTGTCACAAATATCAGTTCTTGTGCCTCGCTTCAGCGTGTTTGGAGTTGCTGAGTGTTCTTGGTCGAACAGAGGGGCGGCACATCACCGAGGCCAGGGAGGAATTCGTTGAAGACTAGATTTTGCCGAGAGAGTTCTTGATTCGAGTGCTGCGTCCAGATGGCTGTTGATCGGTCGCGAATTATCTTCATACAATTACTCAGAAAGAGCTTGTCATTACTCGACTTGGCGTGCTGTGTGAGGCCATGCAGGAGAATGATGGCCGCGTTATAGCGTTGGAGACACTACAAGTAAGAATTCAATTAAAATACAATTCTGAGCGCCATAGACTTGTGGTCTTATCAACTTTATGACTTGCCTTCTTATCGTCTGTGAAATAACAGTATTTTTCAAGCATCAATATTCAATAGTGGATATTTGGTCCTAAAGGGAGCAGATTGCATAGAAACCTGATTAATACTATCATAGCACTATAGAACAAGAGAAATCGTTTTATTTTGCAACGAGGAATCGATTCCATTTCTTAATCACATGAAGTAAGATGATAAAAACAACTAAGAAGCAAATGACTATTCAAAATGTAGAGAAGAACTGTTCAGGTGTAGGTTTGAGTCCGTTCCTCAGCCTTTCTTCTAGAAGTGTCAACAGTCGATACATCTACCTCTCCCTACCCGAGAGGCGTACACTCAGCATAAAAACCAATTTCTATGAAAAATCTGTTTGCAACTCACAAGCCGTATCTCTCCAATATATTCGTCCATCTCGGCAGCAAGACACTAAAAAGATGACTTATGAGTAATACGATGGTCTCAGGCAAATTCATCAATTTATTGTACCGCCAAAAGAACAACTGGAGTTTTCTACTTAAAGAGCTCTGTTCTTATTGGATAATTAAATGTGTGTATCTTTTGGTCCAATTGAGATCAAACTTGAATATTTCTAGTGACCAGATCAATCTATTCAAAGAAGGGCTTTATTCAAGAGAGATCAATATAACTATCACGTGCTTACAAAAAGCATATTGCCTTTATCAATCTTCTTCAGCTTTTATACACAACCCTAGATGAGAAAGTGATCTTCAGTCACTAGTACAACCCGAGGTATAATAAGGGAATGTATTTTCACTCACCTGATCAAAGGTGTGTTGATATATCAACTTGTTCGCAGTTATACACGTCAGCTGATAGCCAAGGGAGTCTGAGAGGTCCTCTCTCTGTATTTGCTTCGCCAGCTGCCTCAATCGGATATAAGACCGATGGTAGAGGCTATTACACTCACAGATCCTCTTAACACTGGAGTCTGTCGTCTTCAAGTGTTCTGAAATGATTGCCTTCTTCACCTGCACAAAGACATATTCAAGATAGTAGAGTATCCGCCTGTACAACACCACCTGCTCAACGATCCTCTGGGCTTCAGATGGATAGTTCTGCCTTGTGGACGAGGAACTACTCTGGAGGTCATCCTTGTTATTTGTAGTTGTGTAGTCAGTGACGAGAGCGGCCGCCTTCCTCTCAGCCAACTCACTCAATAGCTCACACAACTCGAGAACCATTACAATTTTGTTGAGTTCTTCGCTGTGATGGATCTAAAAAAAGTTACCTTAGACCTTTCACACAAGAGCTGCTTAATTTAACCACTGAGATGATTAATTTCTATGCGACATTTCTAAAAATTTCAGAATGACCGTAATAATACAACTCAGAGAGAGCACAATCGTCTTAACCCTTAAAGCCCCGGTATTGCTCCTGAGTAACATTGACTTCGTTATTCATATATCCAAGGTCGTAAAATACATCAAGCCACATCATTTTGAAGAAGAGTTCTGTAGGCTTTCCGATTATATATTTAGATTACTCAGTCATTTATTTGAAAAAAGATATTAGCCGTCGAATTTTGAAAACACCTATATTTTGTGATTTTGAGTTTTACTATTTTCCTCATCTTACGTTGTAGAAGACTTAAAAGTTGCACAAGTACGTAACTGTGTTTAAATAACAAGATACAATTATTATATTTTATTGAATGTACTCTATTGATAGAGGCAAAAGACCTCATTTATCTTCAAAGAAACCGTGAGTATCTCCCAAACTAAATAAATTTTAGGAAAAATTCTCATAACCGAAAAGTTCTTAAAATATAATTGTTAGCCTAGTTAGAGTCGGGTCTTAAAGGGTTGATTTCTATTGGTTCTTTCACTTCTCTCTAATTCTATTGGCTGAAAAGAATATTCACTGCCTTATACTCTTATTTTTGAGGTTCTACAAAAAGTGAAATAGTTTACCTTATCTGGCTTGTACCGACACAGGACTGGCTTGAGTTGGGCACGGAGGACAGGTGAAATGTACAACTTTTCACTATTATGATTCATCAATCGGATTGAAGCTGTCTCGTTGTGGGACAAGGAAAAGGCATGAAACATGTCGGTAGATTTTTGCGAGGGATCGACTGGCGGCTAAAAAATGCACTATTCAATTGAACCGAATCAAGTGTGAGCAATCGATAGACGATAATATATTGCAATCGATGATCTTGTTATGAATTTTCAGACCCAATTTGTGGGGATTTTCTCGCATGGGAAACACTAATGATTAGAAAATGGACAAAGAAAAGTCTATATTTATTCAGCAATTATCGACATTTACGATTTGATAAAACGATTTCAGTATGATAATGGGACATAAATGATACTGTTTATTGGGCTTAGGAATTGACAAAAGGGCCTTGGTGTATTTAACGGCTAGCTAGAGAACGGTGCATGATCTAAAGCTACATTTATTCTATAAACAACCCCGATAATGAAATACATAAACTGGAAAGAAGAGAGGAAAATCAGTCGAGTTTTTTTTTTCTAGTGAACCTTTCAGCTTGGAAAACAAGAGGAATTGGAAAAATTGAAGGTCAACCGCAGATGGTGGTCAACAAGAAATAACTGATAGTTCTGGAATGCATTTTCAAAGTTGCTTAGAAGTCAGAAATTTAACAAAAACTCATTGTGACAGTAGGGTTAAGCATTTATTTTTATTTTTCAACAACTGTACCATTTTATGTCTATAAACAATTCTTTATTATATATTCAACTCATTTGTTCTCTTAAATTGAGTCCTGAACAAAATTTCTTAAAAATTCTAAAATCATCTTAATAATCCATTTTGAAATTTGAATTGTTTAAAACAAATTTTTGGTATTCATGAAAATATTCATGATAATCTCTTAGATCAGTATGATTATTTGGAGCCAAGCTAAGTTTAATTAAGTCATTATTGGATGAAAGAGTGTTTTGAGAATGACCTGAGACTGTGACAGTATGCAGAAGGTTGTGTAAGAGTTGGAAAATGCAGAGAGGAGTCAGCTTAATATTACCCTTATTCCACTACATATCCAAACATGCTACAACAAAATCAAACGGTACATTACCGAATGATTAATTTAACGATCAGAGTGAGAAGGTGACAATTAATGAACTCACAATCAAAATCTTTTCCGTCTGATAAATCTCCGTCGGCAGGACGAGGCCGTACTTTGGCCTGCCAATCTGATGTAGGATTTCGGTAATCTTGAGAAAGTAAAATCGGTCATATTTTTGGAGGTTAACCATAGAAAATATTGACAGACTTGTGTATCCTTTATGAGGTTATTCAAGTTGAACTCTTTGATGTTTATATGTTCACCAAGACCGTGGTTGTTCTTGACTAGATCCGCAATACGATATGGCCCAATGAGGGATTCGATGGTCGTTTTCTTGTCACTAAAGTATACGATTAAATCCTTCCACTTAATAGATTAAGAGTGACTAATTATTCAAGTAACGCAATCCTCGGTTGATTGATTTATAAAATTATTCTCTGGCAGCTTCATGGGTTCGCACTAGAATACTAGCGATTTGGGATCCCAGTCCCACTGAAGAGACCCCCTCGATATCATATCTAAGGATAGTTCTATATTTCAAGCCACTAAAATAACTGTGCAAAGAAAGAATTTTCGGCTCATTTTGGACCTCATTGTTCTGCCCAGTTGTTTGTGAAAAATTCTGGTAGACTTTATTATCGTAATTGAATAGCCGAATTCCATCAAAAACATTCTGTTCCTGAAACGTGAGTTTGGCGTGTTTGTCAAAAAGAACGACTCCGTGAAAAAGCTTTATTTTCGCCGATTCTCTTTAGACCTCTACATCGGCTCGGATTATATAAGAAGAAAAGATGTAGGTTTTTCATTCGATATCAGGACAAGGGTAGACTTTGCAAATATATATATTCTCTTTCTGCAAAGAATATGCTATTTTTTATCCCAACACACTCAAATTATGATCATAACAGTAGGCTTACATATCAAGTGAATCAAGTTTTCTTGAAAAGTTTAATTCTTACTTTGTTCAAATTTTCGTCTGGATTTGTTGTACAAAAGAATTATTGAATACTATTTTGGTGGGTTATCTATCTGTGCAGTTGAGAAAATGGTAAATTTAAAAAATGAGATATTTTCCAGTGCTTTCAACCAATTAAAAAAATTTCTTTCTGTCTAATGAATGTAGTAATATGCGATTTTTTCGTTGATAATAAGTATCACAAAGACATTATGTTGTCACGAACGTTTAGAAGCATTGTAAACACATATTAAACTTGAATTTACAAGAATTTCAAAGTTGCCTTTCTTCCAGAAACGTGCAGTAGTAAAGATGGACCTAAAGATATTTTAATCTCTTACCTTGGATCAATGAAATCATCTGTCTGGACGAAAACGATCGAGTTAACTGGAGGCTTGACACGGGAGCTCGTGGCTAGGGCCCGATTTCCGATTTGATGCTTGAGTTTACCCTTCGATATGGACCTGATAAGGTGCACAGCCGGACCGAATCTGAGACTTGGATGTGACGCCAATAGTACACAAGGAATGTTTGGCCAATTTCCGCCTAAAAGGGCAATAAATTATTTTTTCAAATTACCATCGTAAAATTTAAAATAGCTTCCATCCTGAATTAGAAGATTATGTCATCTGGAGAATGCATTACATATTGCTGAGGTGACAAGTGTGTCAAAAAAAATTTTAGTATTTTTTTATAACTTGCATGAAAAATATTCGCGTTGAAAATGTAAATATCAAAGGCATAATGGGCATTCCACATTTTTATTTTCATTACAGGCTACTCCTATGGCGTGGGTTCGATTCTGCCATACCCCTCCCCATTAGGGCACTGATTTTTGATTTTACCTCTTTTAGATCGCGCACAATCGTAATCTAGACATGATTTCACGAGGAACTGTGTATTAAATATTTATTCCAGGTGTTGGAAAGAGGCCAAAAAAATTTGTGTATGAAAATCGTATTCAAATTAATTTGAACTTGCGCCAAAACTTAAACCGGGATTTTCTCGACTATCTACAGGAGTAATATTTGGGAACTACATGAAAAATGCTATCCTTTGGAAGAAGCTTTCACCACAGAGTTTCGACCATAGTAGATAGTTTTTAAGCGCACGAAAGATAGAAATAGCCTCAGAATTAGTTCTTCATCATATAATTGAGCAATCTAAAGCGATTCCTCGTGTTCTTATTTCATTATAATTATTATATAATTTGCCATGGTTAGCCTTCATTCAAGTTTTTAAAAAGATTGGAAAGAAAACCCACCTTCATAACCATCAACGTGTATCGCATTCTCCTGGGAGACCTGATAGGTATTCTTTGAGGCGTTCTTCTTCTCAACGCAGGTGTGCAAACTCTCCAAAGTGATCAAATGGCCAGATTCTATGAGAGATGGGAAGATGAAAGGTTCATCAGCCGTATACAACAGGGACTTTTTCTCCTCGTTGAGCCATTCTCCGTACATGCTGGCGTACTTGAGGCTGGCCTTGGCCATCGACGAGATCAAGAGAATGGGGCATTGGTCGATCCTTTGCTTCACAGATGTCGTGCCCTGATCGTTGGCATCAGGAGGAGCATCGGTCTTCTTCGATGTGCAACCGTTGCGTTGGATGATTGAGTAGAGACATTCTATCAAATCGAACGATAGGCCGCACGGCGACGCCGGGATGATGACGTAGCCGCCGTGACTTAGTGTCTCGCTGACCTTGGTGGACAGCTTTTTTACTTCATTCTCCAGGGAGGTTTCGTTGTTTATTTGGGCGACTCCAATTATGAGAATATCACTCCCTTTGAGCTGTTCGTATGAGAAAGGCTAAAAAACGGAAATTACTTGAATTTTTATTTCACAAGGATTTGAGGGATAAAATAAGCTTAAAGTGATAGTCTGTGAAATTCACACTGTGAATGAATTATAAATCAGTTATAAACTATATTGAGAATTATACTTGTGAGTAGTCATATTATTAGAGATGCAAAAAAGTTGAGAAAAATGTGATATTTTTTCAGAATAAAAAGTTTGAAAGCATAACCTAAGAATTGAGAAGGATTTTGATTTGGCCTATGAGTGTACAGTGTACACACTGTGTAATAGTACTATAAAAAAGCTTACTGTCTGAATGACATTCTATTGACTAATTTTAGACAATAAAATTAGATGAGGGCCCATATTCTCTACAAAGGGCTCAGATGTGCGATTAAACATAAAGGACTCACTTTGACATGGCTATAGAAAAGAGAGCTATGTGAAATGTAGGAAATACTTCCAGAATTCAACTTTATATTCCAATTACACGACCCAATCTCATAGCCAGAACTATGGCCAGTAATCTCAGCCTTTCCAAACAGATTATACGGCTCGGAAAAGGAGACATATTTTATTTTGTTAATTGTCTTTTCAATCATGGCTTGATCGTAAATTTTGAAGAAATCATCCGGACAGAGAGAGTATATTTTTGATAGGGTGACTAAGAAGGAGTTATCTTTGCAGGCTTCTTCAAAGTTTGTGGAGAAGTTCGGCAGATCCGATAGGGCATCGATCATATCCTGGATTATCAACCTTGAAAGAGTCAACTTTTAATGGCTCCTTTATAACTTGGACTAATTTTACTCAAAATTAAATGACTTTTCACAACTCTGTTGAAAGAGTTTCTGATTTACTGTTGATTTCATAATTTTAACATAATAGACGATGAAATAAAAAAAATTATCACTATTAATTTTACAAAAAAATATTTTTCTTAGTTTCCTTGTGATTACAACTCATATTTATAGATTTTTTTTCTTTGATATGTCCATGAATAAGGAACTTATGATATACAATGAGTACGATGAGACACAGATTCACTTAGTAGAATATGGTTGAAGAAGCTACTGAGATAAGCTTCTATAATATCGATATCTTGATAGAAAATAAAAATTCAGTTCATTTACTTGAAGGTATGAAGAAAGCTCAGTGAAAAGTACAGTTAAAAGTTATGAAAGAAGAAATATGTAGATTCCTAGCTCACTTTCCAAATTGTGAGACAGGCTCAGAGCAGAGAATTATCCCATTAAAGCTTGTATAGTTGACAATGAATGGTAGGCCGAGGAAGCTCTTTGTATTTGATACACAAATCAGATCAATCAAACTCCAATCAATGCCATTTTTAGCGTCAAGTTTCTTCAAGGGAGGGACGAAATTGAGATAATTATTCCCTTTAACATCAACAACGTGATCGTTATCCAATCGTTTACCCTCGAAATCATTCACACTCGATAGACCAAGCGATGAGAGTTGATGTGAAGGCAGAAATTTGCTAAAGTGAGAAAAATCCAAACAACAGTCGAGAAGGATACGTAAGTCAAAATCTTTTACAAGGTAACAGGGGCTATTTAGATTCTTGGACAGACGAGACTATTAATTAATAAATAGAAAACCTTACAATTTGTACATTTTGTCTAAATTCATTTTGATCCATAATATTTTATAAAATGTATTGATGAAAACAAAAGATGAATGAAAAATTATAAAATCTTGTTTTGTCATTAATAATTTATGGATCAGGCATATGGAAAAGTTGATTGTGAAGATCTATTTCTCCTTTCGGTAAACCCTTTAGTTTCATTATGTTCTCTAGAAATTCTTAAAATCGTCCAGAACCGATGAGGATAATATCAGACTCAAGTTGAATAGAATAAGCTCACTATCTGGTACACACCTTCAGAGCGATCCTGTCTTTAGCTGCAAGGAGATTTTTGATCAAGTAAACTGTAGTTTTATTCAATTTTAGATTATGGCCGGTAACAAGACTCGTTCTACTATAATCAACAAGTGCTTAGACGTCCAAAGAAAAGATTTGGCTGAATTATCCAATTCTGAAAATAAAAACTCAGAGTTGATTGGAAAGAAGGTCAAGACAGTTAGAAATTTTGAATCAGAACTAGACGAAGAACAGATCATATTTGGGTCAGCAATGATGTCCTATCTAGGATATTGTAAGCAGTTTTACAATCCAAAGTAGAAATTAAGAATTGATATTTGTATTTGTACATCAATAAAAATTACATTCTTTTAGAAAGAGCTTGAGCATTTTGCCTGTTGATTGATTTGTAGTAATACTCCTCACCGAAGCCGTGATCAGCTTGGTCTGTGTCCATTTCGCCTTGATTTTCAACATTTGATAAAATCAAGTCAGATTGCTTTGCACAATTGGAGACGACAATTCTAAAATGAAGGATTATTCATTAAGATTTTCTTACAATATAAAAAGTTATAATTTATCTTTTTAACCCTTCTCACAGAAAAATCGCAAGCAGTTTACAGCCAAAATATACATTTGCGTTAAGAATGAAAATTATAACTATTCAAATAATTTATTCCTCAACAGGTTCTTGATTAGAGTTGATCTTTAGCATGAATAATTCCTCATGAGTTGATCTTATGTATCGAGACCAATTTTAGTAGGTTGTAGGGATGAAAGAATGACTACAGAGGGATTCTTCTTTTGACCATATCTAAGCATCGCTGTCTCTTTCTTTGTTAAGAGGAATCTGCATTGCAACTCTCCTTGGTTTTTCTCAATTATAATTGAATAATTATTCAACCCTCTATTCCAATGTATCTGTTGCTGTTAAAGTGGAAACCTTGTTAATGTGTACACTCCCAAGCTTGCTTTGTGCATATTTCTTGCATCAAGTGTCATGAATTGTCACTTTTATTAAATTAACTTCGAATACATCTGCATTCGGTACGTATTGCAAGCCACCGTTGTTGCCTTTGATATAAAATTAAATGCATATACATCTTGAAGGGACACCTTCCTCTGAAAGATACCAATTGGTCATTGATGGTGATTTGGTCGGATGGGTCACATGCACTCAGACAATTTTTTATGAAATCCTGGAAAAGAATCGTATGGGTTGGAGTTTGTCCCTTGTCTCATTTTGTGTAACAATGCGATCAACCTTATTATCTGACTGTAGAAATATTTTGATGGTACACAATCTCGAATATATCATAATAGATCCTATTTTGATGTGGTTTTATTCATCTGACCATAATTCCGTTTTGCCTCAATACTCCAAAGTAGATGAATATTACAATCCAGGTTTTAACTCAGGTCACAGAATTCGTGTTGCTCATCCATTAATTAGCATGTTGTAATATATTCAGGAGCATTTTTTCAGAAATGAAGTGATAAAATAAGTTTTCAGGTTTAGTAAGATAACTGGACTTTCATGCCTCGTCTAAAACTGCAAATATTCCGTGCAGGGGTCCTAGTGAAAGTTTCACTGTGAAACTGGCCACACTTGGACAATAAAATATTCGAAAAAGTAGAATCTTCTTTCTCTCTTGAGCTAGAATAATATCTAATCAGAAAAATCTCTTCGTCTGTGCTGATTCGCTGTAAACTTCTGAGACACGTCTTCTGGAGAGAACAGAAAAATATTCGTCTTGAAACTTTCAGAGCTCAAAATTTGGATTGAATCATATTTTGACTCGAAATCAAAAAGTTTCTGGAGCAAGAGCATCGAGAAGCTACTTGAACGTTAGGAGAAGGTTATGTCAAAGGATGGTGACTATTTTTTAGATTTTTGATAAAAATCGCAATTACTTTTCGAACGACCTAATACAGGAAGGATAGATTTTCATCTAAAGGGATTGTGAAAAATATCAAATGTATGATAGAAAAACGATCGTGCGTAAAACAACCCCATTTACCATTTGTGCGATATTTTTCTCTCACAAACTAAACGAGCCTATAATGATGTGGTTTCCTATTCAGAGAGAAGATACAAGCCTTATAGATTAGATAGACTGAATTTTCTTCAAGTGTAAAACAACCCCATTTCACGGAGATTCTCAAAAGGAGGAGACTAACCTTCGCTGTTTCGGTTGCACGGTAGATACAAAGTTGTTCACAAAGTCTCGCTTAAGCATCGACGAATGGGCATCATCTAGGTTCATATGAGAGTGATCTGAGCCAACTAGGATGTTATCAGAAGGATGATCTTGGGATATGTTCGACCTCCTCTCGTGAAATGAATTGATAAGAGCACCCCTACTATTATTGAGTATGGCAGTGGATGATGTTGAATGTTGTCTGAGTTGAGAATTCTTCGAGATGAAAGTATTGGGGGCTGATGGTCTGGTATCAAAACTAATATGTCTCTTGTCATTGCTAACATTGTCAGTTAGGTTGCTGGTTAATACTAGAGGGAGGTTGTGATTTGGATTACATTGATCTCTGATAGCGTTCTTGTTGTTTACTGAAAGACTCATTGAATGATTCATACAGGAATTAGGATAGGTTTGGCCAGGGAAACGATTCAACTGATTTGAGGAATGATTCAATTTTGATGAGGAAACGTGGCTTATTGTTTCATCTAAAAAAGGGGATGATTAATATCGGACTATCAGAAGCGTTTATTTTGGAAAATACAATATATTTTGTAGGCTAAAATCATTTGCAAGGATAAACTAGCAAATAACTAGATTTGAAGAGGAATGCTGAGCCAGAATAGGAGATTCGTCTTTTAACCAGCATCGATCAACATGAGAAAGATCGTAGGATTAACCCTAGGTTCTAGATATCAAGAATCTTTTAGAAACTGAATTTTTGAACGATTCTCATTGGCTTATAAAAGAAAAATAATAAAAAAACAGCCAATGAGAATCGTTTGTAAATTATTTTATACCAAACCCTCCTAAGAAACGTAAAATGAAATTTAATCAAGTTGGGTGCTTTACATGTAAATTCAGATTTGATAACTTTGTTAGAAATGTTAGACTTGCCATAAAATTTATGGAGAATATTTGTCGATGTCTGACGGCTAGGATGTGAGTCGAGTTTAGGTCGTTGATTCATTTGTTGGCCATGCATGCTGGCCATGTAACAATTGGTATCCTTTTCGATGTTCAATTGCTTTCCTATGGAATTCTTACGAATGATAATCGGGGAATTGGATGGAAATTGGTTGTGGTGTTGATCTAAAGAGTAGGCCGCTGGAGTGATGGAGCTATGCGATGAATTATTGCTTGGCAGAGCCTTTCGAGTGGCGACCACTAAGGGATGATAGATCCTTCGGGTTGATAGCTCGTAGTCACTCTTTACTCTGTCTAGATTGTTGAAAAGAAAAGTTAAATAATAATCTAATGTCTTATTTTATGTTTCAAAATCAGAAAAAAATAAATCTTTTTGACTGCTGATGATACGGAATTTTGAGTATCGTTGTTTCCTCATCATATTCTAAGGAATCATTGAAAGAAATGGCTATTTTTCTTACTTTTAAAACATAAAATTGGAGATTATATTTTTGTTGTACGAATTTAAATATGAAAATCCTGTTTTCGAGTTAGATACTCTAAAAGAATGTGAGTAAAAAGCAAGGTAAATTAAGTATTCAAAAAAAATTTTTATGGTCCACCCAGTGACGCATAACAATCTTTATTTTATTGGTCAATAACTACAGTTGCAAAAAAGGCAGATCAGAAATCGTGATTTTTAGCTCGTTATTGAAAAAATGTCAATGTGTTTTGGCAGTGAAATGATAACAATTTTTGACTCAAACTTTGACAACATATTCTCTAGGCTTAAATCGAACTAGCCCCAACTCTACAGTACGAAAGAAGGATGAACGACCGCACCCTATCAGCAGATAAGCTCGATCCATAAATACACCCTATAAGCATTGGTCTAAAGTACAAATTGTAATGACTATATAATGTTAGAGTCTGATGAGAATCGGCGAAAATAAAGCTCATTCAGTGTTATTGATCCTAAAAACCAAAATCATGTTTCATGATAAAAGCCATAAAGATGCGGAATTTCTGTAAATTCATGTATATTTCTTTCTAGAGAACAGATGAATTTTCAACTAAAAACACCTTTAATTTAAATTTTTGCAAATTCTCAATAAAACATACAAAATAAAGACTCATTACCAGAGTACTACTTTATGATACAAATATGGCCCTTTGATGTTAGGACTCTGATATACACCCTAAAACATGGTGAATCATGTATGAGGCTCAATGAATAAATGATCTCAATTCTAGATATGAATATACCATCTGAATCGTTAATGCCGAGAAAATTGACTGGCGTATTCTGGCCGTTTGGTAGATACGACTGAGATTTCATCATTTGGGATCGCTGATCAACGGAATGTTTCTGCTGGTAGTAGATGTTCTGCAATTGAGGCCTTACAAGGTCGGGCGAGCGTTCCTGATACGAATGACTTAGATATTGAGACTCTGGAGTTATTTGCGGAATAGATGGAGGTGTTCTTTGGTGGTGGAACCGGGAAATTGTCGGCATGCACTTTTCTGAATTCTTTGACGAAATGATTATCTTGTTCTAAAATTAAAATTATTCATTATAATCCATCTCATGTTTTGTCAAGCAGATAATAATTATAGCTACTTATGAGTAGGTGAGAGTTTAAAATAGAAACATACCTTGCCTGTTTCATAATTGTTCAAGGGCTTGACTGAATTCCTATATTGATTCCCAATCGAATAAGTTGAACTTCTCATCAAATTATCATTTTGACCGTTGTTCATGACGAGAATGCTTGGACCAGAGCCAGTTGATGAAGAGGAAGATGAGGAAGAAATTCTGGTTATTGGTAGGAATTGTGTCTTTTCACTGGACAAGGGTCTAATTTTAAAGTTAATCTTTAGGAATTCCATTTAAAGTTGTAAGAATTTGAAATATTGACCACGTATTCAACAGAATATCTAGAATTAACCCATCAGATCCCCAGTTTTTCATTTAATCGAAATTATCCACATCCATGTTCAACTCATATTAACGAGCAATAATTATTTAATATTAGGAAATCTTTCATTTAAAAAAATTCAGGTTAAAATGCTTTAATATTTTACCACTGAAAAATACAATAGAGCTTCAAAAAGAAGATTTTGCTAATTCGAAATTCTAATATTTTGCACAAAATTCCAAGACTTAATTGCATCTTAATACATCTTTGATAAGATGAAAAAATAATTCAAATTTCTAGTCTAGTAGAGGTTTTAATAACCTACCTTAAATATTTCGAATTATTTTGATAGATAAAAAATACAAAAGCCTAAAATTAAAAGCATCAAGAATTCGTGACCGATTTTAAAGAAGGGGCCTCAAGATAAATTAATTATACGGAATAATATGTCAAGAATAGCACACACCTTCTCAAAAATTGATTCTTCTTGTAAGTATTGATCAACTCAAAGAGGTTTGCAGAGCGAGAAAGCTGTTGTTTCTGTTCCAAAGTATGAATTGTACAAAGAATCGAATTGCAACAGGGATTTCCAAAATTATCGGGACAACAACAATTCTTGGAAGTATCCATTTGACCATCCGTCTTGACGTAGTTATGCGCAGTTTTCTTGGGATCGAACTGGATCCTAATCTTGAGCGACTTATCCTTCTCTTCCAGATAACAGACGGGCGTGGGTTTCTTGACAAACTTGCCACTAAGATCCTCTTTTGATGACGAGGAATGTGGGAGATGCGTCTTTTTCTTATTAATGTTTGATTGGTTCAATTTTGTTTTGTCAACTTTTGAATCTATTAGACTATGCGATCTCTTTAGATCGGATACCTTTTCGACTGGAGTGACGATAACTGGATTTTCATGGCGATTTTCTAAAATAAATTACATAATAAATTAGTGGCTAGAATGTATTATTCCATATTTTCTGACAATGTAAATGAAACTATTTCAATAGTTTAGAGGTAATAAAATAAGATTTCATCTATCAAATTTGTGATCAAAAATTACCATAGTGCGTCAATATTTGGTCCTTGAGAAGGAAAAATTTACAAATTGTGCACTGCACCAAATCCTCGTGATTGAAGTAATCGTTAAGATAGGAAAATTCTGAAGAGATGAAAAGATAAGTAATAATTACGATTTCGATCAATTTCCTTGAAAGCGCTCTCATGATTGTCAGGAATTGTGTCATTTTCGATTAATTCATTAATGAAAAATTCCCAAGGATTCGATTTTGAATCTAGCATAATCAAGGAATTTAGGTTAAATTGAACATTTTAAAGGTAGATGAGCTGGATAGCATTTGAGGACTTTAATAATAGTATTCCAAGTGTCCTTTATAAGATTCTCTTTACAAAATTTTATTTCTGGCGGTCACTTTGTAACACGCGGGGTATTCTTATAAAACTTTATTTCAACTTTATATTATTTAATTTTGGCGTGTATTCAAATTATATGGATAAAAAATGATCTGCTTAGGAGATTTTGAGTACAATCCTGCAGATGTTCTGGGAAACGGGGCCTTTGCCATTGTCTACAAAGGTAGATTTAAGAATGTGAGTAAAAATTAATTCTGATTTTTCAATTCTTAGGACCCATCCATAAAAGTTGCCATTAAACTTATGCTGAAAGATCAGAATATCATCAAGGCCAAATCCTTATTGAGCAAAGAGATTTCAGTGCTCAAAGATCTCAATCATGATCACATTGTCAGATTATATAGTCATAATGTAAGCTTTTAATGAATTTTACCTTTCATCATTTGCGAATAATTCAATGCCTATTTTAATCCTTGAATAATCATGTTAAATTTAGAAATCTTAAGTATAAAAATTGAGTTGGTAGTGAACGAATTATCACTTTTTATTATGTGCAATTTATTGAATGAATGCTGGAAATTCAGAAAGTCTATTAAAATAGATATATTTGAGGCTTTTTCGGTTTTGTTGTATAAGCAAAACTAGAATTTAAGGAACAATTTAAGAAATAAATATTTCGACTAGAATTTATGATAAATTCTTTATCTATCGGATTCTTGAAGAATCATTCTTCTACAAGAGCCGTAGAAAATCTTCCTTTTATGGGAACAGATTTTATTTCGTTGATTAAAAAACGCGGCAGCGTGAATTGGCTCGTAAATTAGGACTATAGAATAACATATTTTTGTCAAATTCTTATAACGAACTACAAGTGTCTTCAATTCGTTAATGCTTAGGACCGATTCTGCATCTCTTTTAAGTTTAAAAAAATATTATTCTAAATGTTGGGCTGAAAAAATTCTCTTTTGAAAACGATCAAATACGACTTTTGCAAATTTAAAACTGTTTGGCTCTATTTATCTCAAGGTTTTACCTAAATTTTCACATTAGATATCCACAAATGGTGTTTACCTAGTCATGGAATATTGCAATTGTGGAGATCTATCAGAATACCTCCAAAGTGAGTAATAAAAGGGTAAATTAACAATAAATTTTAGTCAAAAAGACACTTCCCGAAAGTACCATTCGTCACTTTCTGTACCAAATCGGGTCCGCTATGGACGCGATGAACAATAAGAAGATTATGCACAGAGATCTCAAGCCAGGAAACATTCTTCTCAGCTACCACGGAGACCTGAAGCATGTCTCGGAGATACCGGGGAATAAGATCATCTTCAAATTGGCTGACTTTGGCTTCGCTAGATTCCTGCAGAACGGCATGATGGCCGTCACTATGTGCGGCTCTCCAATGTACATGGCCCCAGAAGTGCTAATGAGCAAAAAGTACGACGCCCTAGCAGACATTTGGAGTATGGGCGTCATTGTGTATCAGTGCTTGACGGGGAAAGCCGCCTTTTATGCCAACACACCTGAGGCGCTGAAGAGGATTTATGAAACCAACTTCAACCTGAGGCCAAAGTAAGTCCTCCAGCTTGACTGAAAATTAAAAATATGAGCACTAAACATTATAAATATCTATCAATGACATGTATTTTCTAAGAATTGTGTTAATTTCTCTTCTAGAATTCCAGAGAGTTGCAGCCCTGAACTTGCAGACCTCTTGATACTCATGTTGAAGAGAGAGCCTATCAGGAGGATAAACTTTCGTAAGACACTGCGGCACCAAGAATTTAACCCTTTCACTAAAAAATCTTTGAATTTCAGAAAACTTTCTACAACATCCCTTTATTCAAAAGGGTGAGTTTCCCGCTTTTCAAAATCTCTCTCAATAAATGACGCATTCTTTTTTTCAAGTGCCTATAAACAAAAAGGCCAAACTCCCCAGACCCATATCCGGCAATGCTCAGTTGAGTAAGCAAAAGGTAGTACTCAACTCCCCGATTGGGTCCACCAAAGTCCTTCCCGGCATTCCCAGTGAAAGTTTCAGGCAAATTGACAATGTTTCGACTCGGAATGAAGCTTTACGTTTCGACAAGAAAGAACCACCAAAAGGTCAAGTAAGTTTTATCGCTAAAGATATTTCTAAATCAATAGAGAATACACATGTTTTACAAATGTCAAATTTAGATTGTGAGGAAACATTGTACGATATGTTTGAAATGATTGGCTTAGGAGAGAAACATGACATGTGTAAAATATTTAAATAAAATTTCAGATCGATCCAAGAAAGAACCGGGAAATAACACCCACTCAAAATATCACTTTGAGCCATCTCCTGGAATATGATTACACACCTACTTTGGACTTTAATTATGCCCTTGACAACTCTCAGGACCTTTCAGAAGAGGTTGGTTTGACCTTTGTTTTCAAAATCCCCCTCTAATGAGCCTTTGAGTCGCTTTCTTTCTAATTCATGACACCTCTCCTTCCCGTCAGCTCAAGCACAAAGATGATCTCGAATCAGATGGCTACATGTATGATGACGAGGAGATACACGATGACTACTCGAGGGGATTGCGTAAGAATGCCAATTATCGCTCACCACTGTCGCAACAGAGCCCTCGTGCTAATAAGGACGACTTTGTTATCGTCGATAAGAATGAGGCTACACGTTTTCGCGCCGTCTCTGATGAGCAGTGAGTCGATTGCTGAAGACTCATTCCAAAACGAAACTCATAATTTTCATTTTCAAGGAAATACCCTCTCTCACCTCGGGAGAGTCACGTGGCAAAGCAGAATCCTATGCGATATCAAACGAAGCAATATCTTGAAAAGGTCCCCTCAACACAACAGAATAATGCAAGTCTTTTACTTATTTTGCGAACCGAAATTAACTCTAATGTCCCTTTTCATTCTCTAGAATCAACGTGCCAATGACAAGCTAGAGACAATAATCGGATCTCCAAATCAGAGTTAGTTCCCACGTCCCAATACGAAATATTATATAATTTAGTCTTTTGGTAAATTTTGTCCTCAATTTTAAAAGGTATGAGTCGTTCCGGTCGATAATTACCGAGCAAGTAAAGATGTTTCTGGATTCCTTTTGTATTTTTTTTATGTGAGACAATCTCCACAAGTTAGATTTGAAATCCAATTTAGGATCAAGGGATTCCATGTATTAAACTCTGTTGCGCAGTGGTTAGAGCGTTTAGACTACATAGTTAGTACTTGACACTGATATTAGGTCCGGTGTCATAATACTATAGGAAATAATAATTTATGAAAATAATTTAGATAAGAATACAAAATTGATTGAAAAACAACACGAATCAGAGCAGGAAAATGTTCAGGTAAACCAGCCAACACTTCCGCACCAACAACCGCACTACGCTCATTCAGACCACCTGCTAGGTCTCGGTATTCACAAGCATCACCTTCTCGACGGAGAATTCTCCCTCAAAGATGATGACGTGAGTCGTCATTACGTAAGAGTATCAATTTTGACCATTAACCCTTTAAGACCCGACTCTACAATTCAATGATAATTCCTATTTTTCAAAGTTAACTAGGCTAACAATTATATTTTAAGAACTTTTCGGTTATGAGAATTTTTTCTAAAATTTATTTAGTTTGGGAGATACTCACGGTTTTTTTGAAGATAAATGAGGTCTTTTGCCTCTATCAATAGAGTACATTCAATAAAATATAATAATTGTGTCTTCTTTCTTGTTATTTAAACACAGTTACGTACTTGTGCAACTTTTAAGTCTTCTACAACGTAAGATGAAGAAAATAGTAAAACTCAAAATCACAAAATATAGGTGTTTTCAAAATTCGACGGCTAATATCTTTTTTCAAATAAATGACTGAGTAATCTAAATATATAATCGGAAAGCCTACAGAACTCTTCTTCAAAATGATGTGACTTGATGTATTTTACGACCTTGGATATATGAATAACGATAAGAAAAGTCAATGTTGCTCGGGAGCAACACTGGGGCTTTGAGGGTTAATAAGATTAATTTAAAGACTGGCTTATGCCAAAGGTTTTAGCAGAGGAAAA
>JJOG01003032.1:0-10574 GCA_000715275.1 Gyrodactylus salaris
GTAATGAGTAGAGCAACCAAATTCTTTTTTTGAATTTTTTTGTGTGAATTTAGAATTAGCTTAAGAACTCGAAAAAGGAAAAAAAATCTTGTAAGTCTAAAGGGTAAGAAGCCTTTTTTTTACTTTTTTTGAAGTGAATACCTTTAAAACCTTTTTATCTAAGATTATTTGTAGATTAATTTAGGACAAAATCGAATGAATTTAGTTTTTTTCACAAGAAAGGATTGTTTCTAGGACAAAACTTCATTATCAAGATTCCTAATTGATGAATAGATAAGTAAACAGCCAATCATGAACATTCTAAACTAAAGACATCATAGGCCAGAATTTTCTTTACTCATTGCCGCTTCACGACAATTATGTGTAATACACATATGCCAATGTTGATGAATCAGAGATCCGAGGAGTAAATTTTACACGGATAAATTATTTCAAAAATTTGTCAATTTTTTTTGTAAATCTTTAATTACTCAATTTCTTTTAAATCTACTAATAAGTAGTGCTTAGGTGGGCGGCAAATGACCGTTCACTCAGAAACTTTTCATATTCGAATGCGCATTCAGAATACTCGACAAACTGCATGATCTAGGGCAACTTTTTTCATTTAGTACTGGCCTACCATTCAAGAGTCTCACAATCTATTTAATCTCAAACCTGTTTTGGCTTCTGACCAAACAGTTTCATAAATGTAAGCTGCTCAATAGAATAAGGTTGAGAAGCTTCTGGGGTAAGAGGCTTGCTATAAATTGTGTGAAATTCGATTAAAGCAGATATTTCCGATCAGAAAGGCAACATTAGAATATTGCAAAAGTCTTTGCCTACCTCTCCTGATTGAACCATTTCGTTTCCATATTGTCAATGGCGATGATGATTCTATTGAGGATCAAATAAATGTGCTCAGAAAAGGCCAAAAAGTTTCGGCCCTTCCCATTCAGGATCCGTAGGAGAGTGTGGAAAACCTTTTGAACAATTTGCGTCGCATTCTCAGCAAAGTCGGCCCTATTTCTCACCAGGTCCACGTTCACAATGTTATGTAGACAAAAGATGAGGCCGGATAATTGCTCGTTCCTATTCCATTTGACGGAGTCCCTTTGGAGCAAATACTCCAATACTGCTATGTCACATTGACGAAAGGCCTCAATCCAGTTGTCCAAGGATCCTGTGAAGAGATCGCCTCCATGGGTCGTTTTGGAGCTGTAGAAATAAAGGTAACTTTAATATTACTACTCAAAAGTAGAGCACCACATTCTCCCTTTTCTAAAGATTTCTTCCATTCCAAATAAATGAGAGTTGGCCGCTACTTGTGAGTAGTAAAGTTAACATTTAATTGGCCCAATACTCTTCTTGAGCTGATCAAAGCGGTAGATGTCAAAAGTTAATCAATTTTCATTAAATTATACCTAGGCTTTAAAATAGTTTAGTTCAGTAAGCGAAAATAGATAAACAGTGCCCTAATTATCAAATATTTCATTAAATCCATATGAAATAATTCTCGT
Source organism: Gyrodactylus salaris (assembly GCA_000715275.1). Taxonomy (NCBI): domain Eukaryota; kingdom Metazoa; phylum Platyhelminthes; class Monogenea; order Gyrodactylidea; family Gyrodactylidae; genus Gyrodactylus; species Gyrodactylus salaris. Next base: position 1,497 of record JJOG01003032.1, read on the forward strand.
GACGTACCATATGTGATTATTGCTTTTCGCTACCCCTTGAAGAACATCTACAAAGCCAGAACCATCATTATCAACACTAATTTCGACGTAGTCTGTGATTTTGACTATTTTAAGCATCTTATCACACGGTTCATCACTTCCCCAAGCTACGACATGGGCAAACTTTCTGATATAATTTTCAACATTATCACAATTACGTGAGAAGCATCTCACATTATTATAGACGGTCATGTTGTATTTAATGAAGCCATTCGTTTGGTCATAATTCACCTCAACAACCTCAACTCTGACACTATCAAAGGGACAATTTTGTATTACAATCTCTCTTTAGAGACTATTTAACAACTCACTTCATCAACAGCAGCTTGCAGTATATTAGATTTAGTTATATTAGCTGAGTATTTTGATAAATTCAGCCAAGAGTAGAATATCTTGGTCTGGGTAGCACAATTAAGGATGCCAATATAAAAACATAGCAACAGTAAAATCATATTTGAATTCGTCATATATATATAGATTAAAACAAACTTGATTATAAAAGTGCTTCTTGTTTGGAGAGATAAAAGTTACAATTATAAAATCAGAAAGAGCACCCTCTTAGACAAACCTTCATGACATAGAGATGCAATCGTGGATTAGTTTGCAGCTGCAAAAAGTAGATTGCAAAATCGAGGTAGACTTCATTAACGGCTATTGGCCAAACGTCCTCCTGGAATACATGTGAGGCAATAATATTCTGATCTTTTCGTAGCACTTGCGATGAATTCACGCCAACCAAAGCGTCGTTTCGATACTTGAACGCTCCGAATAGGATTCAGAATTGGATTAACTTCTTCGTTGTGATTAAAAACTTTTTCTCTGTGAGTTTATTCCCTCTCAGCCTTCAACATATGAGTATATTCGCAAATCTTAGTAAATATGAGAATACAGATTTCTTCAGTTTTTGGCTCAAAAGTAAGAAATCATCTCCTGAAAAAAAATTACAATTTTTTCTAAAAAAATTGATATTTGCGAATATATTTGTTACTAAATGCCTAATTTTAATCTCAACTTTAGAAGGACCTCAATCAAATTCTTACAAATGGATTACCTGACATCTACCAGTTCTTGAATTCAATAAATAACCGTGAGTAATCTCTATCAATTTGGGGAAATCATGTCTAGAGAATAAATATCTGAGTCATTCCTTATTTTATGTCAGCGTTCTACCCCAATGCTGCTTTAATTACACCCTAAAAGGAATAAGCAGGATAATAATATCAGCCCAGTCTCCTTCTACCCTTTTTTTTATGGTAATTCATTCAAAGCCAGATATGCATTCGTCTCTCTCTCTCACTCTGTATAGGACTCAGTTCAATAGTCTTGTGACTCATTCTGGTGTAGACTTTTACAAGTCCTTGACACAATGAGTATTACGTTGCTGATGAAGCATCATATTGTGATGACAAAATCTAATGTTTTTAGTTAAAATTGATTTGGTATGAATGCATGTATTCTATTCATAGTACAATCAAAATAGTCAATTTCTGGTCATGAGAGGCCATCATTTCTACTCAAAACTCTAATTCTGATAGGTTTTTCTCTGCTTGCATTTCTGTTGATAATTATTTCTTAAAAAGATCTTTGGCGAGTCGGACAAGCAGTGAATTTCACTCTATACTTTCAAAATTTAAGAAGAATTCAAACAAAAGAAATAATCATTTCTAGAAGAATTCTCATTGTTGAATCATCTCATTTGGAAGAAACTATTTCTACAATGTAGAGTTTCTTGGCTTCTTACCTTTTTAACACACGTAAACCGCCTACTTTATGAATCATCAACCAACTCTCTTTAGCGGGCATGTTGTTTTTTGAAGTTTAAAGAAAAATCCTCCCCCCACCTTTCTCCTCTAGAGGTTTCAAGGTGTGTAGAAAACGTGCCCTACTGACCTCTCGACATTTTTCTTGACAAGATCATTCATTGAAGAATTTTTACAACTTAATTGAAAAAATTAAAATTGAGAAATTTTTCTTTTTGACGTACACTTTTTTTCTGCAAGAATAATATTTGAAAAAAATAAACGAAACACACCGGTTATCCACTCAATGACCTGATATCTAGATCATCTTGCAGGTGTTGGATTCTTCTTTTTTCGAAAAACAATTTGAGGTTAAATAAAGAACTCATTCTTGCGTTAAAGAAACCCAGAGTTTGCTGTGTGCGTCTCTCATCGTTAGTCAAATCCAAGATTTGACATTTTTTTATCACCAACTATATAAAGGCCAACAGATTACTCTTGAGGATTCACAGGTCTAAATGAAGTAAACAAACCCTGATAACATGTTCTGATGAATCACTCGATAATTCAATTAAACAAAAATTACAATGATTTATGTCTCTCTACAACGTGATCAATACACTTACAAAGGATGTCGTTTCAATCATAATTCCAGATTCTTTCTACTATGACTAATACTCTTTAGATTTTTTTTCTACAAAATTAATTTAGAATTCTTTTTGAATAGCCCTGATGAAATTTCGTCAAAAAAAACATATTTTTTTGCCAGGGTTACCTGGTCTGAAAGAATGCAAAAAAACTATTTGATTGTAGAAATTTAAAATTATTACTTGACCTTGTGATAGGATTTCTCTCTTTCCCTTTAGATGAAACTTCAAAAGAATATCTGGATAAGATCTACCTGCTGTTAATCGGTGTTGCTATCAATTGTAAGAATCGCGAGGCTTTCATAAAAGAAATTATGGAAAACTTCTCTCCCGCCAACCAAGAGGCTCTCATGAATTCAATTCAAAAGGTTTGTTAAACAAGTTTCTAAAAAAATGTTTTAATGGTGGGTTATGCGGTAAGAATGTGAAATTCCTTGATTTCGTGGGAAAACCAAATAATGAATTCCATTCCTCAATGCAATGAAAATAATTTTCATATTGTTTTGATTTATGCAACTTTCGTCTAACCCTCAACCCTAATCCTTAATGGATTTCATCCCTTTCCTTGTCAAAACCCTTTTTCTGTTCCGACATTATTATTTTAGAGATTTTTTCATGATTCCCTTACCTGGGCATTATGATGAATGACTTTTTGCAATGTTATACAAAGTTCATAATATTGTTTACTTTTCCCCACAGCTTAACAACAACCACGATGAATTCAGCATGACTATTACCGATGCAGATCAACTGAAGATGTATATTTCCAACAATCTGACAATCAACTCAAAAGTAGGTTGGGCAGAACTCGGCTGAGCGTGTTATAGACAGTTTCCCATACCATAAACATAGAACTGGAGGTGTAGTAAAAATTCATTGAAAAATCATTCAAGTGTTAATTCATTCAAACGATTTTACTACGATTTTCCCTTTCAGACTCTAGAATGCCTTTTAATGTCCCGTGAGAGGGTCCAGGTAGACGAAATCGTCCCGATTGAACCAATCAGCAGCCTCACGACGCTCGAGTTGGCCGAGTTACGCGCCAAGAACCGCAAGCTCAAGGTAGAGTTGTAAGTTGGAAAGCATTTCTAATATACCCTTATAGAGATGAGCAATCAGATCAGACGAGTGAACTGCGGCATCAGCTGATAGAGCAACAGCGTGAAATGACGCATTACAAACAGGACTCAATTAGGGTTCATGAAATGGAGAAGAAACTTTTGAACTACAAAGATGAGATTGACTCACTGCGAGAGAACCTGATCAACTATCAGAGGATTGAGGAGCAGAATATTTCTCTAAAGGAGAAACTCACAGAACTGGATCATTACAAGGTTGGTTCAACTCTCTTTAGGAGCATCTTTTTCGTTTCAGAGTTTAACTAGAAATTGAATTTCTTCAAGAAAAGCTGCCAAGACCTCACAAACGACCTGAAGATGGTCCTTGAGCAGCAGGAAAAGTCCTACCTTCAGACACATTCCGACTCAGAGTTGACAACGAAACTCCGACAAAAGGAACGCGAAATAACCAAGACCATCCAGCGTATAACGGAGCTAGAGCAGGAGAAAGCCGCGGACATGAAGACCATCCAGGACCTCAACGAAGAGGTCAGCCTGCTGCACGACGACATCTCAAGGGCCAATCAGCGCCAGCATTTGAATGACGAAGAGACGAGCAACAACTCCACCCTAGAGGTCCTTAGAAAGAGTCCCAAGGTCTCCTTGAACAACATTAGCGAGGAAATCTATCAGACCATGTGGCGACAGATGGACATGGAGAATAAGGAACTCCTGGATGAAGTTCTGCGGCTCAAGTACCAACTCGAGGTCAGTTCCAATAACAACAACAACAACGGCATTGATGCGAATATTCTCAAGAGCCTTCAATTGCCCTTGGATGCTGAGGTGAGTTTCTAAAAATGAGAAAAAATGTTGTTATTTAAATGAACAATTAATATTTTCTATTTTAAAGAAATTCAGCTTGGACGATTTGAAGATAATCGATGAATCGATTGAGCCCAAAGCCAGCTACTTCATCACGACCCTGGTCCAATCGTTCAGGGACCTCCTCAAGAAGAACTGCTACCTGGAGCTTGAAAATCAGCGGTTCTGCCAGAATCTAGCCACAATGAACTCTTTGAAAGAGAGCCTGAAGAATTCTGTTCTCTCTCTAGCCAAGGTGAGTGGAAATATAGCCTCCAGGGTTGACCTCACGAGGACGGTTTGTTATCGTGTTGCTTCCTCCGACCACACGCACCAGAAGTATCTCCGTTTTATGTCCTTGTTAATTTTCCGTTTTTTTATCTCCTCTGCCATAGTTGTTACCTTCAAACTCCACAGTACTACCAGTAAACAATTGAAGGATATTATGACCAATTCTCATCAGCAAAAGAAATGCCTTGAAAGAAAAAACTTTCATCTTTGCCATTGAAGTCAGAGAGTATAAGAACGTTTCTTGTAAAGGATAGCATTTTTCATGTAGTTCCCAAATATTACACCTATCTCTCACAGAATCTTTAGATAGTCGAGAAAATTCCTGCTTACAACACCTAGAATAAATATTTAATACACAGTTCCTCGTGAAATCATGTCTAGACTACGATTGGGCGCGATCTAAAAGAGGTAAAATCAAAAAGCAGTGCCCTAATATTCATCAATTCTCATCTTCAAACTTCCGCTTGTGCGGCCATTTGAAGGACTCGTGAGAATTGGTTTCTTCACTTTTAAATATGAATTGAATATCAAGTATTGAAGTAACAAATTGGTTACGTGGATATATTTTAATAAATTGAGAAATGTTGCAGTTATTCAAAAATGCAAAGTTATCTCCTTGTGCCTGCCACATCTGTAACCCAGAGTCAACCTTGCTAGGCACATGGTTTGTTAAATAAACATTTACAATAATCATCTAATGTTAGATTACCATCCGCTACATTTGAAATGCAGTTATTGATGTGCATTCAACTGTTCGTATCGTTTAGGTAACATCATTATTTCGTAATTCTATTGATAAACAATGTTTGTTTCGTGTTTGACGAGAAAAATTAGCAACCGTTAATCGAAGAATATGAGACGTTTTTCTTATAATATGCCAAAATAAATTTTTTTTTTCAAGTATCATTGCCATTCAATGTTTTCTTCTTCCAAGAATGTACATTTGGTTACCCTGGTAATTAATTTTTTTGAAGACAAGATTCCTATATCTTCCTAGAAATGAATTATTTTGTATCATTTCTTACAATATGAAATGAGTCCTACTGACGAGACCTTGTACGCCGAAGATTGGCCTTGGATCGCCAAGAGAGATTATCGGGGCTAATTTCTAAAATAATGTTCCCCCTTTCAGATTGAAAACGAGAGAGACGAGCTGAAGCTGCGTAACCTAGAACTCTCAGCCCGCATTCAGGTGTTGATGAATTCCGATTACGATGACTCATCCGATGACAATACCACGACAACGGAACACTTTCAATCCCTCAAGTCAACAGCCGTCGGTAAGCTCTTTTCTTTTGCCGAAACTTGTCAACTTTTCGCGTTCAAAGAGAGGCCTCTTTCAAAGACACTCTTACTTCACCTTGAGAGAAATTCTTTATTCCCTTTTTTTCTGTATCGATTCTTCTCATGAGACTGGAAGTACTTTCTTTAATCTCTTCCCCAGAAGAGAATCATTGCTACAAAATGCTTTCTACCACAATCCCTGCCCTTCGATTTAACCATTCTAGTCTCTTAAGCAGGTGACTCATGTCTGGTTTATAGGGTCACAAAAAACTAAATGAGCAAAGATCTTTGTTGAATTGCTTGAATTTTGCGGCTTCTTCCTTTGCAACTGCTGTGAAAGGTTTTTTCCGGAAAGCTCTGGTTTTCATTCTCTTGTCTCTTAGAATAACCCTCAATAACTACCCTTCAACAAGTATTTGCTCAATGTAAATATTTATGATTTGTACCTCGACAGAGAAAGAATAGTTTCTCCGAGAACACACCTGAAATAGACGAGAATAAATATTTATTTTCTTTCATTCCAAATTCCACTTGTGATAAGAGAAGGTACCACTTCTAACTCGCTTCAACACATTTATTCTACTCAACAGGGTCTTAAAATTTGAGATTTCGCATTTCTAACACACCTCCAATTTCAGAAGAAACCCTACGCCATGACGGCGATGGAGAGGAGGCCCTAACGACCCGGTCCAACTCCTATGCCAGCAGTACCGGCCATAAGATTGGCCTCTTCCTGCGCAAGAAAAACCTCACCAAGGGCCAGCTGAAGGGCGAAATCCTTCGACTCAGCTCAGAGGTCAACAGACTCAATCTTTTATTGACCAGCTCCAAGGGTCGCCAGGAGAGTCTCAGCACAAAGTTGGCCCACTTTGAGATTTCTAATGAGAAGCTTAACAGGTGTGTGCTTTTTTATAAAAAATCGATAATTTCTAATTAGTTTTTACGTACTGCTAAGTAGTAGCAGAGGTCCGGATGGGTTATTCAGACGGTCAGGCGAATAAGCGAAAGTAGATCATAACGTATATGCCTGGTTATGATCTAATTTGGTATTGGGATATTTTTTGACTAAAATAAAAAATTAGATTTAAAGCGCTATTATGAACATTTTTATTCACCATTCTAACAGCAAATTGAATCCACTAGCTGTTCTTATAAGCCTTACAAGATTGGTCTAATTCACTGTTGCAAGAATTCCTTATATTTCTCCTCTCTTAAATAATTGACTTGAGAATTCTCAAAAACGCTCTCTCATCATAATGGGCGTAGAAAAATGAGTTTAATGAGAATTTGTAACAAAGATATCCCCTTCTTATAAGGGTCAAGATGAAGGCTAATTACTTCTCTCTTCAAGAATTGATCATGCGAATGCCCAACGTCGTTGCCACGGTGATCTCTCATTCTTCATCATATCAGTTAGTAGAAGCGTTAACTCAACGATTTTTGACATGCATTCTTCTCATAGAAGATGCATTACTTATTCATGAGAAAGTCCTTCTCGAGATGGTAACCTAAAAGTTTGCGCTGCCCAACATGTCCCAAAATGTTATTTAGTTGCTGTCAATTTATTTCTATTCTTGCGGGATTATGAAGCAGTCAGTCAACACATTTCGTTGGGTAAACTACTATTTTCACATGTTACCGATAATTTGAATAAATATGTCATACTTTCGAATGACTACTGGTACATAACTTGTCCGAGACTTGAGATTTCTTTGAATTGATTGATTATGATTTCAGAAGCATCAAAAACCTTAATGAGGCCAACTCGAGGTCCCTAGAGACGATGCGGGTCGACTTTTCCCTCGAAGTGGACCAGCACCTCAACAAAATCGACCAATTAGAGAGAGACCTCGCGGAGCTGCGCCAACAACACCGGGACCTGGCGAATGAGCGTGAGGAGCTGGATGAAAAGTTGAAGCTTCGCAGAGATTCCAATAGCCTCGAAGTCGCCAGCCTCACTGAGAAACTGGGCGCTCTCAATAAGGATCACAGATCTGCTGTGGATACAGTGAGTTTGGTTGTAAACTCTCTTTGATCAGCGTATTTGCAGACCGTAGAACCGTTCTATAAAAATCTAGTTTCCGGTCACCGAAACACATAAGTTCTTTGCTTCTTTTTCTAACACCTTTTTCATCTATCAGTAATTCTTTTTTTATAAAAGCCACGAAAACCTGATCAATATTTGTTTTGTAAAACTTGTCAAGAAACTGATATTCTTCCTGCGAAAGTCACTTTTAACAAAGCATCGCTGTATTATGGGAATGCTTTGAAATCTCTCTCTGCATAATGAGTTATCCTCAAACTTTTGACAGAATATAGTCAGTTCCGATATTAGCTGGAATATCTAATTATGTATTAATCATACATTTCCTGTACGTTTGAAATAAGAACATTTACTGTTAGTCATCCTACTTACAATGCTCACAACCAGCTGAAGATTTGGGAGTTTCCTTTCTACTGCTTCGAGATAATTTTATCTGATACTTTTTACTATTTTTGAGTTGAAGATTTCATTCATGAAAATACTTTTCTACTCGAAATGACTTTCAAACGTCTCTTTGACCCCCCCCAAGTTAGAACTTAAACAAATTCTGTTATCTGGGCTCAACTGACATTAACCAAGGCGGATTTTAAATTGTAAAATGAAAATCACTCCAAAAAGTTCAAACCACTGAAAGTAGTTTGATTAAAGCTTACATCTGTTCAGCTGTCAGTCTTACATTGATGACAGTCGTATTATGTATTCATAGAAAGCGTTTCCGATTCTCAATAATCATGTTCAAGCATTTTCTAAAGGAATACGTTCAAATTTAATTCATCTGTTGGAATCTTGGTTTTCCGAAAATCGATTTCATAAGTAACCAATCCGAAACGTGTACATTAGGCTTGTATCATTAAAAAATTCCACTTCGAAATGGGCTGAAAATCATAGAAAATCGCAGTAAACATTTTCATAGTCATTATGAAAATATTTCTAGCCCCATAAAGTTTGTTGATTTTTTAAAATGGTGTAAAAGTTTTATTTAGCTACGAGTTAAATCAATGAATTTTCCACTACTAATAAGCTCAATATTTTACATATTTAGTTTAAATTTTTTTTAAAATACCATTCCAAGGAATCAGATCAACATTTTTACTAATTTTATATTTCATTTG
>JJOG01003050.1:0-13213 GCA_000715275.1 Gyrodactylus salaris
AGGTTGAAATCTCCGGATGAGAATTTCGAAAACCAATTTTGAACTGTTCTAACTTTAACGCAATGCTCACAAATTTCTATGGTCGTTTTTGTGGCGTTAAGATCTTTTTTGAATAGAAAGAGCATAATTACACGGAATTTCAGCTCTGATGTAACGTCACCCATTGCTAATTAATTCGATAATGGGAAGGTTTGATGGTAAAATTATGAAATACTATTTAGTTCTATGACTCAATACCTACAAAATGATACCTCATTAAGATTTTTTTCAGCACGTGGGAAAAATTATAATGAAAAAGAGAGAGAGTGATGAAAAAAAACGCAATTACTTTTCGCATGACCTAATAAAATATTTTTTGTAAAATTTAAATCTGAATTTTCTCTTTCTTTCAAAAAGTTTCAAATTCAAAGTTTGATTACTTGTTTAAGTCGAAATGTGCAAATTTATAAATGCTATGCTTAAAAGAATAAATATCTCACACTAATATGCTCTATCCGATCCCTTCCTACTCCAACATGTCCCGTCTCCATCCGAGCGACATAAACTGCATAGAGGGACAACAGGTGATCTGGAATACTCTCGGTATTTGCGTTCTCACAACAAAAGATTACTTTGCCGTTTCATTCGGCATAATAAACATAATAGCCTTCCTGCTGTGTGGAATCCCGCAAATCATTCGGAACTTCCGCTACGGACTCGCTGAGAACGTCATTTCATTACACTTGTTGGTCTTTTGGTTATTGGGGGATTGCTTAAACTTTGTTGGTGCAGTTCTCGTGAAGGAGCTGCTTCTCCAGATTGTTGTCTCTTTCTACTCCATATTCGTCGATCTAATCCTCTTATCTCAATTTGCCTACTACACTCTCGTCAATGGCCGTAAGGAGAACGTCCCCAGTGAATCTCAGACCTCGCCGAGCCTTCCCCCGAGAAACCTCTCGACAACTGTCTTATCCTTCGTGACTCTCTCGACCTTCACGTTCCTCTCGAGTAAGCAGGCCATCCACTTCCTTCCCACAAAGATTGCTTATGTCGGCTACGTGTTGGGATGGATCTCTGCGATAATGTATCTCTTCTCCAGGGTCCCACAAATACGTCAGAACCACTTTCGAAGGTCTACAAAAGGCCTCAGCATCGGGATATTTGTCTGCACTATAATTGGAAATATTGCATATAGTCTCCAGATATTTCTCACGTCCACAGACTCGAGGTTTCTACTACGGTCACTTCCTTGGATTGTGGGCTCCTTAGGGGTCCTTGTGCTTGATTTAGTGGCAAGTTACTCTCTCTTAATCCTTTCTTTAGATATTTTATCAATTCTTCCTCTATAAGAAGCCCGTTGTTTTAGTGGTGGATAGTGAGAATCTGCGTACAGTCTGTCTATCGGATAGTGAAACGAACTCGGAAAGCTCCTTGACACAAAAGGAATCGGAACCGTTGCTTGAACGAATCTAAGTTGAATCTCTATTTTTCTATTACAAAACCAATGATTGATATTTTATTTTTCGATTATAAAAGCTATTTTATTGAAAACGTCTATTGCATTAGTCATGGAAATTGTCTGTCGGTCAGTTTTTCTTATCAATATTTTCTAGAGCCTAATCGATGATGTTGATGTGGCGCGAAACTTTGCCTACAAACTCCGTGGCAGGAACACCCTGCTGTGCTCCTTCAGTGACCTAATGGTGGGCAAGCAGGTCTGCGTGACTCTACTCGACCACCAGAGGATCTTGGGCAAGCTGGAGATGATAGATGAGTTTATGAATGTTAGAATGTCCGGCGCCTGTATCAAGGAGGGCATGAAAGACACCTCGTACCTACACATGTTCATCAGAGGCCGTAAGGTCCGCTACATCAACCTCCCTAGAGACTTTGACATGTTCTCCGGCATCGAGAGGAACCTTAAGAAATCGCAGCCGAAGAAGCCTGACCAGCGCCATCTCAAGGACGACAAATATGCCTATCTTAGAGAGCAATTTAAGAATATATCTAACAAATCTACTTCCAAGTAGTAAGGGTAAAATGTTACTCACACTTCTCTGGGAAAAGTTCTCTTCAATTTTACAAAAGTCAATTCAATACTTTATTTCAAAAGTGATATTTCACAGTAAAATTTGCCAAAAAATCTCTTCTTTCACGTTTGCTTTTCCCAGAAAAAGAAAAAACATTTTTTTTCTTCAGATAAGTCTAAGTTGATTTCCAGGTCTAGAGAAATATAATCTTGTTTTAGAGAGAGAGAGAGAGACAAAAATTGATCATAATAAGAATAGGAATCTGTACAAATAAAATCGTCCGAGAGGCCTAGAAAGAAAATTTGGCCAAGGGATTTCGTTGTTCTTCTTTTCGTCTACAGTTGAATGCACATTTTTGTTTGTTTATGGAGGTTGGACGAAACAAAGGGAGGGCGAAGGGGAACAGAGTGTTTGGGTGTTGATGGGGGGAGCATATTTATCGTGTCCTCGAAAAAATTAATTTTCAACTCTTTTTTTGGAAATTACAGAATACTATGAGTGTTGAACAAGTGTGTTGTTCTTTTGATAACATTCTGTCCTTAGATGTAGCAAACAGATTCTACTAGGTAGCCGATAGACTGATCGTCCCTGCCAAAGTCATTCAACTGCATATCGACCAATGGCAGGAGGGTTGTATCCTTGGTGATAAAGTCGAACTTGGTCGTACCTGTACTATCTGGGGCATCTAGGCAATTGTCTTCAGCCTTGATTTCGAGAACCACCTTTTCAGCCTCATTCAGCATTCTCTTGTCGGTGAAAGTGTTCACCTTCTTATCGTTGAAGAGGATCATGTTGATGGCTTTTTCGTAGCTTTTCGCCTTGTTGTCGTAATAGACAGTTGACTTTTTGCACATGACAAGCATACTTTGCTCAGCCTTTTCGTGCAATAATTGTAGGTATGTCAATTGGCTTCTTGGTGCGTAGTAGAGCTAGAGTATTTCATTGATTAATCTTCTAACCAATGAGATTAGCCTATTTTTCTATCTCAATTTAGATTGGCTGATTATCATCATTACATTCATTGCATCGTATTATATAAATATCTTACCTGTCCTGTAACGTTGCTAACTTGATTGAGGAGACTACTCAACCACCATTCGTTTTGATTGGCAGACTTTTTGAAGTTTGTCAACCTTCTCTCACGTAGCATGTCTAATGGGGAAATGCATGTTTTCGTCTCTTTCTTCTCAAATTTGCATTCAACCTAAAGGATTTCCCATAAAAATTTGGAAAAAAAAAACTTAATAGAGATGGCCAACTCACCTCAATGGCGTCTTCTTTGCTGCCTAGATTAGGGTCGATCCAGAACTTTCCGGTAGAGATGGGAAGTCCGAGCTTCTTAGCCGAGGCGAGAATGTCACGACAGTGTCTAGCGGGGCTTGACTTTGTGCCAATGGGAGTTGTGTAGTTTTGAATTTCTTCCTGAAGGTTCCTCATCTTGAAGTGGACCTTTTTGAGGATTGCACCAATTGAAGGAACGTTGTTAGCGAAACCTTGTTATGAATCATTAGAAGGAGGTTTATCTCATAACGGGAAAACTCTCAACTCACCTGGCTCAGATGAGTCAGCAGATCTCACACTACGACGGAAGCGACTTGAAGAGTATGTAATGAGTTTCTCTTCAAGATCAATGAACTTGATCGGACCGACATCACCAACTGGGCCGAGTTCACCAGGAGGGCCCTTGGGACCGCGCATTCCCTGTGAGCCTGGTAGTCCAACGGGGCCTTCTGGACCCATTTGACCAATGAGACCAGCTTCGCCTGGTAGGCCTGAATCACCTCTTGGGCCGTTTAAGCCTTGCTCGCCCTTATCTCCACCGGGACCTCGCATGCCAATGTCACCACGGGAACCCTTGTCACCCTTCTGACCAGGTGGTCCCTGGGGTCCGGAATTACCGACGGGTCCCTTGATGCCGATTGGGCCGAGTTCGCCTTTCATGCCAGAATTTCCCTGAGCTCCTTCAGATCCTTGTGGACCAGCTTCTCCTCTCTCTCCGTTCTTTCCAACATCACCTGTGGGTCCTATTGGTCCGGGTCTGCCAATTGGGCCGGCTTGACCAACTTGACCGGGTAGACCTGGCTGGCCGTTCTCACCAACTGGACCCTGAGAGCCATTCTCTCCCTTTGGTCCGATAGGGCCTGCTGGGCCTGGATTTCCCTGTCTACCTGGAGTACCGATGGATCCATCTGGTCCCATTTGACCATTTGGACCTCTTGGTCCCTGCTCACCACGTTTACCTGGTAAGCCTGGTGGTCCCTCAGGGCCTTGTTTACCCTGGGTTCCTCTTTCTCCTGGTACACCTCTAACACCTTGATTGCCTTGCAAACCCATGGGACCCTAAATGTGATAATATTTCAATTTATTATTTTACAAAAAAGTTCATTAACCTAGTTCTTGCCGAAAAAATCGTGAAATAAAAACTGTATCTTAAAAGTAAACTACACACTCAAAGTTGATCACTCACCAAGTTTCCTTTTGGTCCGATAGGACCTTGAGGGCCTGGTGGACCAGGTGGTCCTTTAGGTCCGGGGAATCCACTCTGGCCTTTACTTCCGACTGGACCTTGAGGGCCCATTATTCCGTCCATGCCTGGTTGGCCTAAGATGCCGACTGAACCCTTGGAACCCTTCTCTCCCATTGGTCCTCTAGGTCCTTCGTTACCTTGAGATCCCTGTTTACCAGGCTCTCCATTAGAACCTGCATCACCGCGTGGACCGGGATGACCCATAAGGCCATCCTTACCGGGGTCCCCCCTTTCACCTGAGACGCCAGCCAATCCTGCAGCTCCAGTCATACCGACTGGGCCTGAACTACCCGGAGCTCCACGTGATCCTTGGGGTCCGGAAACACCTGGAGGACCTTGCTCTCCCTTTTGACCAGACACTCCAGTTGGGCCTTGATTACCGGGTAGACCGGGGCTTCCTACTGGGCCATTTGGTCCTCTCAAACCCTGAACAAAGCAAATTGTAAAATGATGTCATTTTATCGATATAAGTCTTGCAATATTAGAGTTTTTGACTCAGTCGGTTGACAGAATAAATCAACTGAGACGAAGAATTATGGGGACATTTTCCCAATCGTCTTAAATTTGAGATGCTAGAAAAACTCACAATCTCTCCCTTGTTTCCCTTAATTCCATGAGGTCCGATAGTTCCCTTATCACCTCTTTCTCCAGGGAAACCAGCTTTGCCAACTGGACCAGAAGGACCACTCCTTCCTTGACTGCCTCTCATTCCGACGCCGCCAGGAAGACCATAGTCGCCATCTCTTCCAGTGCTGCCCTTCTCGCCCATAGCTCCGTTTGGACCTCTGGGACCAGGTGAACCGGGTGAGCCAGGAGCTCCAATGATACCTTGGTCGCCGGTGAAGCCCTTGTCACCGATTGAACCGGGTGACCCGTCAGCTCCAACTTCACCCTTGGTGCCTTGCTTTCCTGGAAGTCCTGGAAGACCGGCTGGACCGTTGAAGCCAATAGGTCCTCTTTCACCATTTGGTCCAGGACTGCCACGTTCTCCCTTTGTTCCAAGGTCGCCGTCTTTACCGGCTGGCCCTTCGCTTCCTGGATCTCCTCTTGGACCCTAAAGAAGTCGGATTAATTCATTTATAAGTTAACCCGTATGGGGAGCTTACTCTTGGACCAATTGGGCCCCTCTCTCCATCAGGACCCGGATCGCCGGTTGAACCAGCAGGTCCAGTGACGCCAATGCTACCGGGTTGTCCAGCAGGACCTGGCTCGCCAGGCTCTCCTCTCTCCCCGATATATCCAGATGGACCTTGATGACCGTTGGGACCCTAGAAAGATTCAGATGATTAAACTTTAATAGTAGTAATAAATCAGGGTAAGCAGGGTATCCATTCATTCAAATGAATGAGGCATGATTATTTTAAGAAAATCAAAATTGAGAGCTTGAATCTGCGTGTACAAGTTTTAATCCAATGCATTCTTTCTAATTCAAATTAAGAAGAAAATGATTAAAACTTACTGGAGGACCTGGAAGGCCAGTTGAACCAGCAGGGCCAACAAGACCCTGTTCGCCAATTGGCCCAGCAACGCCAGGTGGACCCATAGGGCCATTGTCACCCTTATCACCTTGGGATCCAACTTTACCAGGACCACCTCTAGGGCCCGGTTGTCCGAATTGACCCTGTTCCCCAACATCACCAATAGGGCCGTGGAGACCTTGTTCTCCCTTCTCGCCATCGCGACCTCTTTCACCTGTTGCACCTTGAGGACCCTTTTCGCCATCAGGACCAGGAGGTCCGGGTGGTCCAACAGCTCCTCTCATTCCCTTGCCACCTCTCTCACCACGTGGGCCAACAGCTCCAGATTGACCGATCGCCCCCTTAGGACCCATAGATCCTACAAGACCGATTTGTCCTGGTTGACCATTGTCTCCTTTCACTCCCTTAGGACCTGGGTTTCCAGGAATACCGATTGGGCCAGCTTTGCCGGAGTCACCTTTGACACCGCTCACGCCTTGTGTTCCACGTTCGCCCTTGAACCCTCTAGCGCCTTGGACGCCAAGTTCACCCTTCTGACCATCAGATCCAGAGTTACCTTTCTCACCGGGATCACCCTTAAGACCGGGGAAGCCGGGTTTGCCATCACTTCCGGGGAAGCCGGGCAAGCCTTGGCGACCACTCTGACCTTCAGGACCAGGTGGGCCTCTTATACCGGCGACGCCCTCTGGGCCAATGGAACCGATAGAACCCTGAGGTCCATTTGGACCCTCTGAGCCGGGTTCTCCCTGGGCTCCTTTAGGTCCAGCTGGGCCGTGGTTGCCGGTCTTGCCTCTAGGACCTTGAGGTCCAGGCGATCCTTGGGGGCCTCTGAAGCCGGGCAGACCAATGTCACCTTGATCGCCCTGATCTCCCTGTTTGCCTCTTGGACCCTCTTCGCCCATACCGCCAATCTCTCCCTTATCACCGCGGTTGCCTTGTTGACCCTTATTTCCCTTAAGACCCATAAAGCCTGACTCTCCTGGCATACCATCCTGACCTTTTGGTCCAGTTTGGCCAGCCTCACCACGATCTCCATTTGGACCTGGTCTACCCTAGAAATATTCCTCAAATTAATTTTCCAAGTTAAGCTCAAATTCAACACTCACTCTAGAACCCTGTCTACCTGGGGGACCAGTTGGACCTCTTGGCCCTTGATGGCCAGTTTCACCGGTAATTCCAAGCTCTCCTTTCAATCCCTGTAGACCAGGAAGACCGTCAGGTCCATTAAGACCGGTTAGACCTCTCCTACCTCGGGCACCTTTTAACGACATCTTAAAATTTAGTTTTATAAAACAATTTCAAGATGAATTACACTCAAAAACTCACTAGATGGCTACTGAGGAGTTCTCTAAATTGGGCTGCCCTTGCAAAGTCAGAACCGCCGATTCCAAGATTCAATGGGATCACAAATAGTGAACCCACTTGACCTTTGGAACCCTTCTCACCATCAGAACCAGGTTGACCTGCTTTACCCTAAATTTTGAGATAAAGGTTATATTTCTTCAAATGGATCACTCGTACCGGCGTGCTTACATCTTTTCCAGCCTCGCCAGACTCACCGGCGTCTCCACTCTCACCATGTTCCCCAACCTCTTCGATTTCCTCTTCCCCGGTTGAAGGCTGAATCAGTAATTAGACCAGTTTATTCATATCAAATTCCCAAACTTACATCTTGGTTCTGCATCTCTTGGTGGGAGCAGTCGGGATTGTATAGTTCACATTGTCTAGAGGCAGCTTCGTCACTTGCAACTAGGAAGAGATCTTGGATTGCTCCATCAATTCCACTCTTCAATACGTGCATTTCACCCTCAGTATCAAAGTCGACATGAGTTCGGTTGTAATGGAGAATCTCCTTCTGTTCGCAATCAACCAAAAGTCTAGCAGTATTGCCCTTGATGCTTATTCCAACACGATGCCATCTTTTAAAAGCTAATTAGCCCGATAATCAATAAACTAGGTGTATAGTCTTACAGTGAGTCACCGATTAGGGTCTTGAAGCTAATGGTCTCGACATCTTGTTGTGCTAGAACATCGAGGCCGGTATTCTTGAGAGAGTTAACAGTACCCTTT
This sequence comes from Gyrodactylus salaris, assembly GCA_000715275.1. Lineage (NCBI taxonomy): Eukaryota > Metazoa > Platyhelminthes > Monogenea > Gyrodactylidea > Gyrodactylidae > Gyrodactylus > Gyrodactylus salaris. Next base: position 8,085 of record JJOG01003050.1, read on the forward strand.
CGCAAGGTGCTATAACTGATCTTGATGGATCTACCGACTCTTAGGTTAAAATCCAATCTGTTGAATCGATCATAGAATGTGAATAGATCAGCTTCAACGTTTGGATCCCATCTAGCAGCGAACATGATTGAAAAGTCCGGAGTCAAACCGCCTAAAACGGTGAAATGATTATCATTTTGCAATATATTTATTTGAAGGAAACTCACCAGAAACGATAGATTTCGTGCTGACTCGAAGTCCGAGACCTTCTGGTACGGTATAGGCGGGTCTTATATCCTCTGTTACAGCATTACCGCTGATAACGACCTCTCTCTGGGAATCAGTCTGCGGAAGGCACATGCCAGTCTTGATTGAGACATGAGACTGGTGCTTTAATTTCACTGCCTTGAGTACATCAATAGACCCTGTAGGATGAAAAATAAGATGAAATCAATATTTCTGGCCGTTATTCGAGGCTGTTAAAGATAGTCCAATGCCTTCTTTTCATATAGGAATCTTACCATTTGGTATATCCAAATGTATCGATAATGAAGTATTACATATTATCAGGACCGTAAGGATCCAATAAGCTAATACCCGCATTGTAAAGCCGTGGAAATATTCTTACAATACTCTGGCTCTACACTGCAAGAATATTCTGTCTAAACCAGTATGTTGTTTTTAGCTTTGGTGATCCAGCCAAGCCAACTCCAAATACTTTTAAGATCATTGATAAAAAACAATCAAACTCTTTGTTGGATCTCCAGAGGTGATTGGTGCTTGGGAAATTTGTTATGTTGTCTCTATGAAGGAAAACGTTAGAAGAGGGTTTCAGTAGAAAGCACAAAAACAGTTTTCAGTAAAGATCAACCTGAAATGATTGTGTTACAGACATGAATAACAAAGGTATTTTTCATACTTTTCATAGCCTTGTCTATTATAGCTAGTTTATAACAAGGCTTTCTGTATGTATACATTCATAGATATAACTTCCAACATTTACACTCTCAGCAGTTTCCTAATACAAATATTAACTAGAAAGAAACAACAAAGCCCTATCAAGTTTGTATACAGTGTGTAGTATACCAATTGTGTAGAACGAAAATAGCTTTTCAACGCACACCAACAAACCGCCATGATTCTATTGTTCATCCCAGATATATAGTCAGACTCCTTTTATCTAGTCTCCTTTGCTCTTCTCTAGTCAGTTATCCAGGGAATTATGGAATAAAAACACTTGATCTGCCTTGTCCATTGAATAAGCACCCAAAGGTACTGTAATCTCTTTTAGCTGTTTAAATCCTTGATCTTGGTTTCCGGAAGAGTTATTTTTGTTTCTCTTGGTTACATCTCTATACTCAGAAGTTCCTACCAACGTTATTTTGAACGCCTTCAACGCCTAGCGGAACATCCAACATATATTATTCAAGGAAACCCTTCTATTTCTCAAGAGTATCTTATATTAACTACAGTAAAAAGTTGATTCATTAGAGAAAGAAGACCACACTTTGAGATAATATTTTCAATAATACTTTACTTCAATTATTCACTCTGGCTCAATACTCTCGACCTCATACGGTTGAGCACAGTTGCTGATCGTAGTACTGGATTCACATTGCTCAATCACTCTGGTCTGCAGTTCTTCAGCCTCTTTGGCTTCTAGCTCAGCCTTCCTCAGCTTGAGCTTCTCCACGTGCTGGAGGTGTTCAACGATGACCTGCAGTTTTTCCTCTTCTATCCTGGTCTTTCGTAGTTCAGCTTCATCAATCTGTCGTTGTATCTCCTCAATGGTCAGCGCTGGTGAGAGGGACATCCTCCGCTGGAGTGCGTCTGGCAGCTCAGGCTCTCCGTCTTCCCCAAAGGTGAAGGCCATGCCACCTTTGGATTCTACGATTTCTTCTTCAAGGTTCATTTAGAAGAAATACTACTCAAACTGGTATTTATCGAGTCAACCGGCCAATGAAATACGGGTTTTTCTATTGAAGGAAAGGGGAGAAATTTTATTTAGAAAATCAAAAGTTTTACAGACAATAGTCTCTTCGTATCTAACGCTTTGTAGTCATTGGCTACACATAATAAAAATATGAGAGAATGAAATAGTGCTTATTGGACACGTCATCAGGGCTCTTTAGTAGATAAAGTTCTGGTTTTGCGTTTAACACTCTCGACTCGTTCCAAATGCGTCTGAATGGCTCGACGTTTTTCTTCTAGTAGATTCTGAAATAAAGTTATAATATTAACCAACTCATGAGTACTCTTCTCATAGTTGGAGACTCACTTTTTTACGCTCTTCAGCCTCGCTGAATTTTTGAGCACTGTCTGTCGCCAGAGTCTGCTGTTCAGTCAGCCTTTTATTTCTGGCCACTTCAACTTTTTCTGATGTATCTTTGGCATTCTTCACTTTGATATCTTCTATTTCCTGGTACGAAAAATTAAATTTTTAATCTAATCAACTAGGGTTGAACCTTGAAATTTTTTCATTTTCTAAACAGTTGAATTTATTGAATAAAAAAAATTTAGATGCTAAGAATTGTAATCACTCATCATCTGACATGTATGGATTTATAGTTTCCCTGGATGATTTAGTATGGAAATATCACTTTTAGATCGATTAATATAGACTCTATATTATAGAGGATACCACGAAAAAGCATTGGGACACACAATGTTCCCTCCTTCCTTATGCATTGAATTTAGGCTTCTAGATGAGAGTGGATGCGATATATCTCTTTAGAACCTATGCATTCCTTTAAAAAAATAAATAAAGCATAATCACCTTACGTCTTTGTTCAGCTTCAAATAGGCTTTTGTCGAGTTCTTCTCTCAATTCTTCATCAGTCTCTTCAAAAGACTTACGAAGCTTCGTATTGTACACATCATCCACCCGCTCTAGGTGTGTCCGAAGTACCTTACGTTTTTCCTCCATTAAATTCTGTAATAAAATAACCTTTATGACAGGTACTTTTCATCTCAAAATTCCTAATCGAATGAATAAAAATGTTATTCCAATTGTCAATTGGAGTAGCGAGGAAAAGGACTCTTTTCAATTAAAAATTCAAAAAATGTCCAGGACTTAATTTTTTAGAAATTGACAATTTTTTTCAAAATCAAATTTAATATTCTTGGATAGTCTTTCAGAGATTTATTTTTCAAATTTAAAATCGTTCCTCAAATTGATTTCATTGGCAATTCAGTATACTCTTTCAGCCAATAGCGTTGAGGGATTAATTTTTAGTTTAGGTGAAAAGGTTCTTTTAAAACGTCAAAGAAACTGTCACTCTGAAAAAGAGGCCTTTCGCTCAAAAAGGCCTTTTCGGAGAAGAAATTGAAAATCTTGAGTATTTTCTCCTAGAGTTGCCCGCTACAAATACATTTTCTCCAAATATCATGGACTAGTTTTGAACACTTTCCGATTCGTGTGGAACACGTTGAAAGACGTTTACTCTCTTCGTATTGTTGAATACTTCCCTTGTGCAATACCATATTTTAGAAGGAACCCTTGTAAAGACCTCAATTCAAACCCTGATCTCTGAATGAATCTTCGTCAGAAGATTGCGAGGAATCCTTTATTTGTCCCCAATTAAATCCTCATCTTAGCCATTATTATCGAATAGATTAAAAAGACTCACCTTACGTCTCTGTTCAGCTTCAAAGAGGTTTTTGTTAATATCTTCTTTCAAGTCAACATCAGCCTCCTCAAAGGACCTGAGACTCTTTGATTTGAGGCGACTCTCAAGCCTCTTCGGTACTGGAGCGACTTCCTTATCGTCAATTATGTTAAAGAATTTCTCAGCTGTCATGATAAAATACTCTCAATAGTCTTACTTTTCACAAAAGCCTATTTCAAATTGCTATTTATACACAGTGTATATTATACACTATCTAGAGAGGATTTGCTCAAATGATTTGAAACGGATTCCAATTGATTAAACTGTTTGTTGCTGTAAGGATACAGTGTTTGGAGTAATTGATTCTACATTTCGTATAAGATTAAAGGTTGCTCCTTTTCAAAATAATTGAAAATACTCTTTTATTTGAATTCGTAAATCTTGTGATTACTGTTGGATAATTGGGGTAATTAAGATCCCTAGGGCAAGCAAAGTTGTAGAGATGGTTCATTTCAAACATGGCACCCTCCAGATTCTTCTTCTTAGACTTTCATCTGTTACTGTTAAAGCGGAAACCAAGTTTTCTTTGTGCATATTTCTTGCATCAAGTGTCATGAATCGACACTTCTATCGTTTTTTCTTCATTCAAATTAACTTCGAATACATCTGCATTCGGTACGTATTGCAAGCCGCCGTTTGTGCCTTTCATATAAAATTAAATGCACGGGTTAAAATCTGGGGGTCTTGACTATTGGTTTATAAAAATTTGAAAGGCACAAACGGCGGCTTGCAATACGTACCAAATGCAGAGGTTTTTATTTTTTTTTCTTAGAAAAAAATATATTTGAAAAAGAAATTCAATGAATTTGTACAGGATGAGGGAGGTACATTAAGTAGAGGGAGGGTACAAAAGATATTTAAATTGGTCTGTTTTAGACCTAATATATGTACAGATAGTAGGAAAATTATTCAAATCCTCACAAAGCGAGAGGTTATAAAATCTATCCAATTGCCGGTACGAAGTCAAGAGGATATGGTCTTCGTACACGACATTCCTCGTGCCATAACAATTCGGCAAGACAACGGAGGAGGAATTGAACGTTTTGATGATCCAAGCCTGTCAGCGGACCCATAACGGGTGGAGTCCGCTCATTACGATACGCTGCTTGTAGGACAGTCGATGACGTGGATCGATATCAGGCTGATCAGGATAGAGGGAACGTAGGAAGTTGTGCTGGACGTCTTCGATCTTCTTGGATTGCTCCTTGGAGATCGAGCACAGGAGGCCAGCAGGGTAGTCGAAGAGAGGGAGGATCTTCGATTTGTAAATTTGCAATCTGAGAGAAAAAGAAGTGCAGAATTTACGTAGAAAATATAAATCGGTGTTGACTTTTTTATCTTGGAATCGACTTCCACTTTTAACTTGTTGTTGTAAGTGAAACCGAGATCCTTGACAACAGTCGACACTGACCCTTTTAATAAAAATTGATTTTAAGAGGATCTGAGAGAGGGACCCTGACACCATCATCGATGACTTTGAGT
>JJOG01003057.1:0-13062 GCA_000715275.1 Gyrodactylus salaris
TGGGTGGCATTAAGGTTTTTTTGAACAAAAACAACATTATCTGCCTATAATTGAGATTTGACTTGTCACTTATCATCGTGTAATTTGCAATGATGAAATCTGTTTCATGGGAGTATTAATACTTCATATCGTGGGAAAAAGATTCAACTGATTAAAATATGCTCCATGAGAAATTATCTCACGAATCAAGGGTGTAAAACCACTTTGAAAATTAAGATTTTAAAAAACGACATTACTTTCCGATCGACCTAATATTTAGAGATGACTTGCTTTCACCTATTGTATTTCGTTGAAGCAATTTTACAATTTTCAAATGTAAGGAAATACTAACACTATTTCACACAACTCCGTACCCTTCTGGAACGTAATTCCCCGAATTACCATCTCACACCAGGTATAGACGCGTTCCGTCCTTTTGGGACTCATCAGTATACCGAGATTCGAACCAGGTTCATTCGTTCTGGAGCCATGGATGGTCTTGCCAGAACGTTATCCCCTGGACCATCTCGGTGGGTAATCGGTTTTCAATCAGGAACAGGACAGTGATCAAATGTGTTACAAATGTCCTTACATTTGAAAATTCAAAAATCCGACTACCCACGAGCTTACTTACAAGTAGCTCGAAAATGTAAAATTTTACAATATTGGAATTAATCAATCCCAAAATGAATTTACAAACCTCAAGATCTTCTCGCGAGATGAACATGCATGAGCAAAAATCGAACCTGGTAAAATGTATCGGCCAAAATAACTCAAAATGTTCGCTCTTCAAAAAAAACAGAAAATGATATTTGGGACAAAAATTGTATGCTAAGCATTTTATGAGGCTTGGAGATGGAAAAAGGGGCCAAGAAATCTACTAAAAGAAACAGAGTATACAGGAATTTTTGTTCATTATATTTTATTTTGAATTTATTTTGTTAAACCACCTCAAAAGTGAACAGTTAAGAATTAATAAAATCAGTCGAGAAGACAAAAAGCTCAGATTGATGTCTTTTTGAAATACTGAAAAAACTTGACACGATAAATTATCTTGAGTGAAATGAACATTTTGGCTTAAGAACTATAGAACCTCTTCTAGGAGCGCGAGATTTTGCTATTTTTAGATAATTTCAGTCAAAAATAGATTTTTTTATTGTTGTAAATATTTCTTGATAAATTCCAACAGTTGTTGAGAGTATCACACTTATGAAAGGAATTTCACAGTTCTGGGTAACTCGTATTATAAAAAACAGTTATTTCACGATCAAAGATATGGTATCGTAGAAATGGAAAAAGAATTTGGCGTGTGTGCCTTGGAAATTTCTTGGTTTTGAAAAACTATACTTGAATCAATTCTTGGGGAAATTATAATTTTTCTCTACAGCTAGTAATTAATCTATATTTGTAATAAAAACTCATTTCAACCCACGGAATTAAATATAATCACTGCCTTCAATGTATGAATGGATGCAAAACAAGCTTTATTTATAATGAAAAATAATCAATTTCTGACCTCGTTAGAATTCTTTTGAGTATTCATAGTTCCTAAACTATGCATAATAAAAAGTTACAAATATCTTCAACTAGAAATCAATGACAGAAAGAATACCCAGAATAGTCGGAAAACATTTATATGCTAATTTTGTTACAATGGCAAATGTCAGTCGCATGTTTTTTTTCTAATGAAAAACTGAGATCTTTCCAATTTTGCAGAACAATTGCAAATTGTAAAATTAATTTATATTTTTCACTTCAACTGATTAAAGAGTAAATTTCATACAACTACAAGTTGAGAGTGGATATTTATCCCTTTAATTACCAGAGCAATAGGCTACAAGATATTATATTCGTAGAGTCATAATTAGGTCTAGCCAATGCATATTTTTCGAACATACTTATTATTGGTCGAGTTGATTAAGAATATAATTATATTTTTTAAGGGTTCGGGGAAAAATACACAAGTGCATATTTTTGCATATTTCACCTCTGAAGCATATTTTTGCATATTTGAAAATGACTAAATTTTAGCAAAGAAATTTCAGAATAAGTGGGAATTTTACCTACTAATTAATAGTAGATCAGGACAGGTGATTTTTTTTTCTTTTTATTTATGTGTGACCAACTAATATCCAATCACTCCATTAGAGTAATAGAGATATTCAAGCTAACATTTTCATGATGGCTACACACGTAGCAGACTATCGAGTTCAAGATGATTTTTTTTGAACCAAAATACACATATTTAATAGACTTATAGTAAATTAATATTTCAGAAAGTAGCTGCATATAATGTATATGCAGAAATTCATATTTCCGCATATTATCAAATAGATTGTGCATATTTTGGGTACCCCTAGTTTCTGATACGATTTAGGAATGGGACATTTGGACTATTCCATGCCGATTTTAATGTTTAGGGACTATTATGAAAATCGTATACTCTTTCATTCAATTATGACAAATTGTCCACCTTTTATCGTAGAAAAAAGGCACAGTCAATCATCAATAATTTCTCACCTAGTTATCATTGATACTCAATTAATAATCATTTTAATTTTATCTTATAGAACAATGCTTTCTGCTTATCAACTTGAAGATTACTAGGACGACCAAATGCCACAAATTTTATTCAGCCAAGTTCTAGGGCAATGTCTAAAAAAGTTTGTCTAATTTCAATCCCGTACTTTAAGCATAAACTAACTAATATATAGTGTAAGAAAGACAAAGGCTTGTATAGATGATTTCTCATTGTCAGGCTAGAATCTAGCCGCTAGTTAGGCATTTTCTCAAAAGATTCTAAGGCCTAATAACAAGAGTTTGCTGATAAAAATGTTTTTGAATTTTATTCATGTGCTACAACCAAAAGCATATCTTTTAAATCTCTTTACTGATAGAGCTCAATGAATATATGCTTGGTCTGCTCAAGTATTAGACATATTTTAAAAGTTTGGCATAGGAGGTTTGACACAAAAATTACTGCAAGCATATTTGGAGCCTATAAAAGTATTACTTCTAATGTCTTAATGATAACTTTTAGTGATTTATAGTCTCCCGAATCTAGTTTTATGCCAGGAGTAGGAGAGGGAAAGGGGGAGTCTACATATCTGACAAACAACTTTAGATAAAGTAAACATGCATTCAATTTTCTACTTTCGAAGAAGCTAGCTAGTTAGAGAAACAGTATATATTTATTGATCTCTCAATTATTTATCGATGGGAAATATAGCCTAAACGTTTGTGGAGATCACGTTGGAATCGATAAAAACAACTATTGACAATGTTGAGAAGTAATGTCAAATTATTCTACAATTCCTTGTGTATAGCATTTATTTTACAATTTCATTGAAAACTAGCCAAATTTGCAGTCTACCAAGTATAAGAGAGGCAAGTATTCAAGGAAATTTGTTCGTTTTACTCTAAATTGAATGAGGTTTTTACATATTTATAATGGTTGAGTTGATGAATTACACAGAAAAGAAGATGAAATAAATCATATTACGAGAATGGTTGTTGAAAGGACAAGGCATATTCCTTAGTTGATTTGAGGCCATATATTTCTCGCAAATTGAGGAGGGTCAATTTCAAGTTAAACTTGAGATCCATAGCCATCTAAAGACTCACTATACGGTGAAAGAGATGTTTGGATACTGCATAAATTAGTAGTGGATTTGTAGATAGATAGAGATTAGATTTAAAAATCGATCAATCATTTGGAATTTAATCAGAAAGAGTAAGAAATCCAATTGCGTTGTAGATACAGAGAGAGAGAGAGAGTGTGTGTGGTAGGGCAGTGAGGATGGCTGTCAAATGCAACGTTGAAGCAATCTTTACTAATGTTTCTGTCATTTCTAATGAGAAAGTTGGCGTTCTTTTTCAATTGAATGCAATAACATTAGGTTACCATTGGTTGGATCTAATCTATGTGATCTCAATGTTTGTTTTTATTACCAGGCAATGACTCAGAGGATCTCCAGAGTGGACCAATGAAATTAGTCTTAATTTTGTCAATTTAGTATTACCCAAAGATCAATCTTAGATTTGCAAGGAAATTGGATTCAGAGGAATAAAAATTTGTAAAATGCTAAAATATGCATGGATTTCTATCTTAGAGAGTACTTTGCCAAAGTTTGAGCTCATTACGTATCCAAGAGAAACGTGTCAGGCCAAATGTTTGCAGCTTGAAATAAATTTTGAGTACAATTCTAGTACGATATGTATTCGATTAAACTTTGAAAAGTTTATAAGCAACATCAAGGCATGATTTGAATTCCAAATTCTAGCATCCATTTTCCACTAATAAATCAAATAAGTTGTTATTCTTGCAATGTTAGTTCCTAAAATGTAAGCCTTTGTAATCGGTAATTCTAACACAAGTCCCAAGTACGTCAATACAAGTTGAAATCTCTAAAATTCTACTGGCAGACAAGATGTTCGACAGCCATCATTGAAAAATGTAGTATTTAAAATATTAAATGTGGTACATTAGAAAGAACCAAAGATTATATTCTAGGCATAATAGGATAAAACTGGATTAGTTTCGTCTATATTAGGGTTTCATTAATTTCAGTTCTTTAGAAGAATTTGAATGAATTTTTGACAGCCATCATTGAAAAATGTAGAATAAATCTTGTTTTGATAATTCCCTAGAAATTTTCAATAGAAGGCGAAATAATTTGAAGGAAAAAGTAATCCTTCGTCTTTATGCTCTTTCGAGATGTATCCCACGGGATATATTAGGCATTGGAGGTAACTAAATTTGCACTAATTAACATTCAGATTACGCCATGGCTCCTTTTTAACGCGGATGATCACCACGGACGCCTTATGAGCTCTTGGGAAATGTGCTAACAATCAATTTGTCATCCTATTGTGAGTGTGTAACGCGTGCTGTTTATGCATATCAGAAGACAAGATTTGATATTCTATATTTTTGATCTCTGTTGGAGATGGGTCTAGAGTAATCCTCAAAAAGTGTGAACAATAAAAGATCCATTTATAATGTCAGAGAAAAAGTATTTAGATGTTTAGGTTAATGGTTATTTTTTCGGATAAAGAGCTGATAGGATTACAATTAACCTAGTCTATTGACTTGAATATCAATGAATCATGAATAAAATTTATATTCTAATTCCCTGTATCCCATGGGATGCACTCGACATCAAAGGGTAAAAATTGAATTTTCCATAATAAAAATGAAAGAAGGAGTCGCATAGAGAATGGATTGATTATGTTTAGAAGTTTGATATTTTGCAAATTCCAAGGTCATATTTTCACCTAATTTATTTCTACATTTTGACAAAGAATCCTCACAAGTCAGATAAAGTTAGGTTTCGAGACTTGATAGATCCTAACCGAAATTCGCATTGCATTAGCAAAGTAAGAAATGGAGAAATCTTGGAATACAAACAGCTCAAGTTTTCCTATTTCTGCTAGAAAATTCACTGACCTAAGAGATTTGTTTTTTTGAAATTTAGATCTTCAAAGTAGGATTGGTCGTTCTGGAACACGAAATTGGAAAAGTAAAGATTGAAGAAGTAAATTATCAGATCTTGCATACTTCCAATGCGAATTTTTGATCAGTTGAAACAAAAATTGTGTATAACTCTAGTGCCATAGTGCCTAAAAGTGGGCAGGAGGTTTGATAACTGATTAGTAATCAGCAGCCAAAAAATGCAGTAAATGGGGCTCCCAAAAGGCAAAAGTTGTGCCATAGGGAGGAATCGAACTCGCGACTGGTAGATTGGCAAGCCAATGCACTAGCCGCTGATCCAGATTCCCCAATGAATCCATTACAACTTATCTATTTTTCCTTTTTCTAATCACTATGTGGCCCTTCTGCTCCTGGACTATCCACCCAGAACCCGTAGCGCTTATTACAAGGTTTTATCAAATTTGATGAGAAATCTCAAAATTGGAGTGCTTTAAATAATCTAGTCTTGAACAAAATAGGCGAAAAATGCTCCAGTATCTTGGTACCCTCTTAAAGATTATTTTCAACTATTCGAACAATTCCAAGAAACCAGACATTTGGTTGCTCTACTGACTACACATTGAAAGAGATCAAATCTGAAGTTTGAACATGATCCATACATGACTAGTTTAATTTTGGATGCTCATTCAAACTTGAAATTATTCACCGTAGAAAAAACTGATCTGAAATGAGAGATCCTTCAAACTGCTAATAGCCATCCTCTTTTCACCTTGGCTGATGATAGATCTTGATTCTCAATCTAAGTAGGATTTCTGTTCTTCTCAATTACTCAATGAGTTTAAATACGTTTTAAATTGTACCAAGAGGTATATAAGAGTTGATCAAAAAATGTTCACCACAATAATAATGTTTGACCCGAGATCTCTGGAATGAATACTACTAGAGTGTGATTCAACTCTAAAATATTTATGGAAATGAAACTCGGTCAACAAGCTCCCAATTCGGTAGTCTCAGAAGGGATTTACTAGCGAGTAGTACACGCTCTCCCCAACTGGACAGCTCTAAGCGAAAAGAAATTGATGTTGAAAAAACATGTCAGATGCATCGCGTTGATGAAAGAAGAAAAGATGGTGGAGAATAGAAATAGAAATATGCTCAATCGATAATCAGTCATGTTGGAGTTAACTCAACTGAAATTAGGAAAACTTTGGAGCTAAAAGAGGCGTAGTAAATATTCAAGGAATCCTCTTTTAGTTTACGTGGCAGCTAGGGATGGTTTCCAAGGATGGACTAAATCTTCACTTGACACAAAATGACTGACAGAGAAGCCTCTCACAATTTGGAAAAAGAATCACTCAGCTGATAAAAGATTTCTCCAATTGTGAATTTAATCTCATTCACAATGCAAGATGAATGAATTTCATGTTTGTGTGCGTGAGAAGAGGCATTCTCGACCAATGGGAGAAAGATATTCATCTGTACTCTCTCTCTCTCTTGAAAGTGAATAGAAATTATTCCTGATTTCCAAATTGTCAATTTTAACCCTACATTTGATTTGTTTCAAAAAACCCATTGTTTCTCGTATCATTTTTCAGCGGTGAATTTAATAAAAAAAAAATACAATCAAAATAGGTGGAAGTTGATAATTACATTTTAGTCTCTACGTTATTGTGGAGAGACGATGAAGAAAAAGGATGTACTTTTCGAATTGCTACAAGAAGACAGTTGATTCGAGAGATTTTTTCTTTTCAAGATGAATTGCTGTCTGAATAAATTTAGTTTCTCTCTAGATCTAAAGATAAAAATCAATAATACTACAATTATGAATCAACCCAAAGAGAGAACATCTTTTTCAATTCACAATCAATAACCTTTACGCATCCCATGATGTGAACCTTTTTGCGATTACATTTTAGAAATGTAAAAAAGATTCTCAAGTTTATTTTGATTGTCATAATTACAAATGAGGTTATTTTCTACTGTCAACAGACAGGTTTATTAAATAAAAATTAAATATTTTCATTGTTAACAAATCTCTGCATAGACACGAAATTAATTCTTAATCAAAGCTTTAAAAATAACTCACCAAAGGAGTTAATATGCATGCAGAAGAAGCAATAGAAGCGTCTGTCGTAGGCGGAGTGGAGTTCATCTTGAAACTTTAACGACTGCTTATTGAGCTCGTGGACCCAGGCGGGAACGGCCTTGACGCGACTATCGTGCGCGACAATCCTGCATGATGACCATTGCTCAATAGTTTCACGAATGCGGGCCCTGCGGAAGCGACTGGCCGGTTGTTGTTCGCCAATGTTGTTATTTTCGCGATTAGAATTCTCGTTGGAGACCTGTGATTTGGAGACGGTAAAGTTTTCGACAGAGCAGGTTGTTGGCGGCACTAGAATTGGCTTCGACGGCTCGAATGGTAGACCGTTGTCGATCCTTTCTAGGTGGTAGCTCTCATTAGATTGTACAGCCCCGTTTTCACTCTAAAGGGAAAATAATTATTACCAGAAAAAGAATTGAAACCCGAGGTTAGATGAAAGATAAAAAACGTACTTTTCTACTCATTAGTAGACTAGAAACCGTTCTATTTTACTAATCGATACACAAATTATGCCAAAAGTTTATAGATTTTTCAATTATTTTATTAAAACCAAGGTGTATAGACGAATAATAGATTCTAGCGGAAGATACGTTTGAGAAATTGGAACAAAATGTTATTTATTCGGATTTTCATCATTCAATGAAGAAAGAAGCTAAAATTAGTATTTAGAAGCATTTGCGGTGAAAGTATTAAAATCTCAAAAAATGAAGCTAGATTTTAATCTATTTTTAAGCGAATAAAAGGCGCAAAAAGACTGAGGCAAGAAAGACTTGGATAGCTTGATTTAAATCGTTAAAGAGAGAGATAAAACTAACCGATTGCTGATCGATTTCCATAGATTCCGACTGCTGGTCACTCGATTCATCGTAATCAACTTCAACGTTGACACTAGTGCAATTATTCTTCTCCTTTTCCAGGGAACTCTCGTTAAGATTGTTATTCTCTGTCGACGAAGACATAGTTCAAGGGGATTCCTCAAAGTGCGGACTGTTGGATTACAAAAGAGTGCGCCAAAAATAGATAAACCCTTAGGTAAGTCGTTTAAATGATTTATATAAATACATTTATGCGTTTGCTGGACTCTGGGAAGATGGGGAATATCCAATGGATTTGATAGTTGCAAGATTCTAAAGGAGCTGGCAGTGATAATAATATTTTTGATGATAATTAAAAAGATTTGTATCTATACATTTATGGAAGGCGGTGGAAAAGGTGATTTTAAACAAATATCTTTGATATAGTAAATTTTTTGTTTAGTCGAATGTTAGGTAATGATTTGAAAAGTAAATAGAAAATGACCACTTCGATTACCGACTGGATAAGGCTTGTTGATGATAGGAACAAGTCGAAAATTAGACCGCATTCTCATAGGCTTCCTAGTGTTAATCAAATAAAGGAAGCATGGTCATCTGACGTTGTTGATAAGCTCAGAGACTATAAACTACCTTCTTCAGAATTATCTTGTTCCTTGGAGGAATATGCTCTAATATGTTGCAACCTATTTGACATTCCAGTCAACGAGTCAATTTTCCACTCTCTTCATCTCCTATTTGAACTATACTTTGACTCAAAAGTTCATAACCGTACTGACGAGTAGCCCGATTGTGATTAAATGAATACCCTATTCAAATAAATAAGGAAATTTTTAATTCATTTTATTTTGAAAAAAGAACTTGAATTAAACATGAAATGTACAAATAATGATGCCATCCTTTCACAATAAATATATAATTTCTTTTTTTGTGAGCTTCTTCAGGAATATCAGAATAATACATCTTTTTACCATCTATGTACAAATAGGAACGCTGTTATTTTTAATAAAAAGAATATATAAAATAGAGGACTTGATTTTCAATGATGATTCTCTAAATGGTCCATAATCTCTTCACGCGATGTCGAGCTAAACTCACACAGGGGACATGTAACATAACCATCCCCTTCATTCTCCTTATTGGCTGGTGGTTGAGTTTTAGTTAGTGGAGACTCAGAGCTGGACATTTCTACGCTGATTTCACTCGGGACGTAGTCTGTTGTTGGAAGCTTCTTAGGTTGACTCTTTCTCTTGGAGGCAGACCGACTTGAGGTTGTAGTAGTTGGGACAATGTTATTGGATATACTATTAGCCTATTGTAATTGATTAAATTTTTTAGAGCCATGAAATAAAAAATCAATAATTATTTCAATTTGTGTATATTGCTACTCTCTTTTTTTCTCTCGTTACTACTATTGACGATGAATAAGAAGAAAATCTAGAGGTGAAGTGATTCTCATTGGTCGAAATGGAAATGCGTGGGCGTAAAGTAGAAGTAATAATTGCATATGATAGAGAGAGAGAGATTGAGAGAGTGAATTTTCATTGAATGTTACTATTTAAAGTTGATAATATGGACAACCAATGAGAATCAAGTATAGATTTATCTCTACCCTATCAAAGCTTATCGTGAGAGAAGAAAATTTGAAAACATTTTCACTCTCTGTACTGACAAATCAATAAAGAGAATATTGTGAATCTATGTAGCACGAGAAGAATGAGAATAGATTTCATACATTGCATACACCTTCGCACATTTGTATACAAATTTGAATATACACAAAGAAAATATCAAGTGTGCTTACCTCTACCACACTGGGACTCCTTGGAAAGCTGGGGAGGGTGGTCTTTTCGATTGGCCTATCAGAGTTGAACCCATCATTTGGTGTTTGATTAGCTAGTTTTTGACTGAGGACAGAGAGATTATTTGAAAATTAAAACATAATATTTTTTGAGTAATAATTACCCCAGAGGTTTATCCAATTGCAGAGAGGAGGGCTGATTATTCTCCTTCTCATTACTGAAACTACATTCGGGGCTCTTGGTGAGATCTTCAAACATGTCATTGTTGGGTGTGTTGCGGGACTTTTCGGTATTCCCATAAGTTGGTATAGAATCTGCCCTCTTGTTGTGATTTGCAAAGTTGTGATAAACGTACTCACGTTCGTTCTCAATGAAATGGTCACAACTGGGGCATTGGATTCCCTGGCGGTTTTCATTATTCGAGGGCACCTTTATCTGGAGGGAGGACGGTTTTAGGTCATAGGTTGGTTTTAAAGTCAAAATTAGAACTCACCGACGTGTAGGGATGATCTCGATAGAGGTGATTTCGTAAGAGGGATAGATTGCCAATCTTGAGGTCGCAGTTTAGGCACTTGAAGACTCGAATATCCATGTCGTACTATGAAGAAAGAATTCATTAACATTTTTCAAAAATGATCAAATTTAATTTAAAAATTAGTATAGGTCATCTTGTCGCCAGAAATTAACTGCACAAAAGAAGACCAACAAGCAGCTTGTTTACAAAATCGTTTCTTTTTACAAGAAAAAAATACCAAAAAAATTTTTTTTCAGAAATTTGAAAGGTAATTTTTAAAATTAAAAACACTTCTTGTCAAATAAATGAAAATATCCATCTCCCAACTTGGTTGCTACCAACTGGGGATTGTACGACTAGAGAATCTTCGTTTTACTACAAAAATAATCAGCAAAACAAGAATGAGTGAAATACGTAAATTGTTAGAAAAAAAGAAGGAAATCGTTCGAGTTATAGATTTTCTCTTCAAAATGAAGAGATGAACTCACGACCTTATTCATGGCCTTCATGAGGATCTTCTCCTCGACATTCTTGGAGTGCATTAGGAAGACGTGAGAGTAGAGGAAGGAGAAGCATGGGAACCAGTGGAGGCAATAAGGACAAATGTTGTACTGGTGCTTGACAAGAGTTTCTTGGAGGAAGAAGTCCTCGGCGCATTGAGTGCACCGCCAGGTCTTGGCCGGCTGACAGAACGGATTCAGGTCTTTGGACTGAACAAAGACAAATATTATTATTTTCCTAATTTCTAGGGTGGGAAAAAACTTGAAATCCTTAAAATTTTATCCGATTGAGTTGAAAAATATTTTGAGAGTTGAAAATATTTTGAAATCTTGCGATAATTTGATCACTTTACAAAAGATATTTTAAAATTCATTTAGACCCTCTCGGGACCCTGCATTTTTATATTTTCTTCAGGACTGCAAATTGAGATTAATCAATAATTAATTTGTACTTTAAAATCAAGGCATTTTTATAATATTATATTCACGAAATACTGATGAGTAGGGCCCTGCTTTTCGAAAAATTATTTCATCATGCTGAATACGAATTCAAGGATGAAAAATGAACACAACTCATTAGTAGAAAAAATATCTTTTTGTTGAGTATACAAGAATATATTTGTACATCAAATTATTGCCTAAATCACTTTAGTAAACATTTTCTACTTGTGAGTAGTGCTCCATAGACCTTAGAATTGATTGTAAAGCATATCATATTTTCACATTGAGTAAGAGTGAGGAAGGGACTCACATGTTTTTTCATCATGTGATGCATGAGGGTCATCTTTGATGTCTGTTGGGTCGAGCAGATTTCACAATTCTAAAAAGAAATTCACGAAATCAATAAGAGACACTTTTCTGCCATTTTCAAAAAATTTAAAATCCTGTCAATTGTTAAGAGTTATATATAGAGAAATGTGGAAATTTGAGCCGGCTATTTCAAATTATAGATAATTTGATTTCATTCCTAATTTATAATATAACAGATTTGAATCCTTATAGGTTTTTCCCTACTTTTATTAAATCTAAAATATTATTCACTAAAGTTTATTTTCCAGATAACAAATTTCTTTCGTCCGGTACAATAAAATGTACAAAGATGACTGTGATTTTTTTTCTAAATTTTGAAAAAGTTTTAGAGAGCATAATTTTAATCTGATTGAGGTATGGGATATTCTTGTACATAAAATAAAATATTTCTATATTTCTGAGAAAAATTCTATTCAACCTCTGACCGTAGCTTTTGACGAATGAATTCATGTACAACGAAACGTCTATTTTTAAAATCGTGCCCTTGATAGCAAGGGATTACATTTCTCTGCAATTGAGGTTTAGAGGCTCAAGAGATAAATGACCAGACGACAACATACCTCTTTATTGATAAAGATCCGATGTTGGCATTGATACTTCCGGTGGATGATGAGACTCTCGAGGTTCTGAAACTCCACCGAGCACTTTGTGCACACATAGGTCAGGGTGGTCTGCAGGGTTGGGAAAGGATAGGAATGATTTTCTCACTTAAATTTCTAATGACATTTCACTCACAGGTTTCAGTGGGAATTCTGTGAAGCAGTTCCTCGGCATTGTGAAATCACTAATCACCTCGGTCTTGCTGAGGTAATGAGACCAGCTGACATGCTCCTCGTACGTCTTGCGATGGTAGAAAGTGATTTTGCATTCTCGGCAATGGATCTTGAGGAAAAGATTCGTGTTAATGAAGAGTTATTAGTGGACCAATACGATTACGTAACATTGAATACACTCAGTTTTATTGGGGCTAGAAAGAGAGGGCCACACATTTTGATGAATTGAAAAATATTTCAATGAAATAGTTACTTTACACAAAGGTTTTTAACCCGGACAAATTTGTAATTTTTACTTCAGAATAATGAGTGAGGTGAATACGAGAACAAGATT
>KL566928.1:5496-48275 GCA_000715275.1 Gyrodactylus salaris
CCGGGATTTTCTCGACTATCTAAAGATCTTGCTATCCTTTAGAATAAATGTTCTCAATTAAAAGCCTTTTGATAAAAAGATGTGACTATGAATTTCAAAATCTAAACGGAGAATATTTATCAAAAGAATCTGATTATCCTTAGGAGCGGAATAATTTGCTTGAACAGAATATATCGATATTTCCATTCAGTAGCTTTTAAAGAGCGAGAAAATCAATGGTGGCCATTTGAATTTATTTGTATATGGATTGTCAACACATCAGAGTTTCGACCATAGTAGATAGATTTAAAGCGCACGAAAGATAGAAATAGCCTCAGGATTAGTTCCTCTTCATATAATTGAGCAATCTGAAGCGATTTCTCGTGTTCTTATTTCAAAGAGCAGTGTCCTACTCTTCACTATAGAGTTCATTTGATATTTTGATTACAACCCAATTAGAGGTTGTAAGTGGATAAAATTACACACTCTCCTCCAGAAATGTTTCCTTAAATCGATCTATCACAAACATATCACATGGTTTTCTCTATAGAAAACTGGATACTTCATAAACATTTTTTCGGGTAAATTCAATTTTAACCCGATTAATCAATGTGTTCCTATTGCTTAAGAAACATTAAAAAGAGGACATGATGAGTTTTAAAAGGTTCCTTGACTTATCTCAATAAATCTATTTTAGACAACAACCTGATTGGGTCATGAAACTGGATTCCTAAAGATCTAATACCTCTTCATTAAAACATCCTATTACTATTTTACGATATTCAACAAACAGATTTAGTCACATTTGCTATTTAATTGAAAAACATTAAACAGCAACGAAATGCTTACCCAGCACATGAAATACATTTTTTCTATCGACTTGCATCTTTTATGTAATTGAATGCGTTGTATTATTGCTTATACATTGTTATTGAGCAATAAGAAGCATTGAGCAGATTCTGTTGCTAATTTCAATGCAACACTCCCTAGCAACATATTATCATTAATAAAACTTGAGCCAGATGATTTGAATCTCGATTGTACTCGTATGAAAAATCTGATTCCTCAGAAGACACTGATCGATTTTTATCATTCAAGTTTGTAGAAGATTAAAAGGGAGAAAAAATTATTTACAAATTCTGGGAGATTGATCGATTCGTATTGTTCTGAATCTCCATAAAGGTGAGATTAATTAAGCTGAGCTAGCAAGATTTTGCAGTTTGTTTTGTCGAGGATACGTGATCTCCTTTGAATGGAATCTGAAAATAAATACGTTCGTTCGCATCAACCTCATTGTTAGCACCTTTGGAACTCCTATTTAAGACCTCTTCTGGGTAACCGCTTTTGTTCCTTAGCTTCAACGCGTTTTTTGCAGCTTATTTCTGTGCAAATGTTTTGTAAAGAAATTATAATCCTTCAACATTAATATGTTGAGAAAGATTAGAGAGTCGTATTTTTCTGATGTGAAGGTTAGATTATTCAATTCATTGAGCTTTACTTCAGCGTCAAATTTATCGTCTACCACAGTGAACGTGTCATCTAAATATCGAACATATTTTCTGCACTGCTCGATAAACGGTCCTCCCAATTTCTGGCTAGTAATACATCGGCAAATAGTGGACCTGTTGGAGTTCCCATTGCGACACCATCAATCTGCTCGTTAAAGAAGTAATTGAGTCTAAAATCAACATTTTGGCTTCTGACTGTGTTTGGTGGAATTCTACAGATTGTAGAGTACTTTTCATACTGAAGTAATAACGAATAATTCTCCAATTCTTAACTGAACGTCGACAGAGTTCGTCTCGCAGAGATTTGAGCTTCCTTTGACTATCTTATGCTGATGGCTTGATCTAGAATAGGGCGGAATATTAAGCCATTATCCGTCCCTTTGTGGACTTAAAGAAGTTCGTCCAAGTGAACTTTCAGTATTTACTTGATTAAAACCTTAAGAAAAACACAAATAAAATCGATAAACGAAAATGTTAAAATGTCAGATCAAAAATGCTTAAATTTTGGCGTGCTAACAAGAAAAGATCACGATTATGAAATTTGTGTTTTCGTTAAACTCTACACGAATAATATACTTCGAATAAGATTTCGCCAGAAAAACCTCGGAAGAGGGTATTGAGACGTCAATACTTCTCTTTCTAGTGAATCGCTCAAAAAAAGTTGGAAGAATTCTAGTTGAACAGAATCCACACAATGGGGGGAGATTGGATAAAATAAATATTGGATTGAAAATTTTGCTTAGAAATATTTTCCGTTATTAATTAGTTAATAATTAGCTTCTTGCCATTATGAAAAGAATTCCAATGCTATTAACACTGATCCTGCAATCGTATATTTCCACGAATTAAATTGATAGAATGATAGGCTGATCAAACAGTATTATATTTCGTACAAAAGCTTGTGGAAAGATAATATTGGATAAATTTGACAAACATTGGCTCTAAGAGGTGTATCAAAGCAATAACGGAAGCAATGTTTATTACAGCAAGAGGGCATATGTTTTTATTTGATTAAGCGAAGAGATCATGGTCTTTGTTGGATTATTAGGAAACAAATGTATCCATTTCCAGAGGCACATTGTTTTAGATAAAATATTGGAAAACATTATGTTTAATCTGTTCTTAGGGTTCTATCATGTTTCCAATAAACAAACGCATGTTTTTTTGATGCTGAAGAGCTTACATTTTTAAACTTTTGTTCAAGCTTCAATTTTAACAAAAGATTTCATCCAATCATAATTTTTGCTCACATAGACCAATCAAATAAGAGAATATTAATAATGTTAAACGTATTATTTGTGTCTCTGAGAGATATCTTCCTCCCTTCAGATGACCTCTGCCCTTTTATCGGGGATCTCTAGTGGTGCATTCTATCATCTATAAATTCTCGACATGAGTGTACTGTACTTTAAAGATTGAAGACTTTATAATGATATTTCAGTAAGAGCAAACAATCATTTTGCATTCCCAAATAAGTGCAACTTTCTAATATGGAATTTGGTAAGAAATTCTTCTTTGACCTTTTATTCGAAAATCAATTAGCTTTGCAAAACCTGTTTTAAAAACAAGCCTTTAATCTATTCTCTCTAAATTGAAATTTGTATAATTTACAGAACAATGATAAACCACTCATTCTGCAAATATTGAGTCTGCCCAACACTGAAAGATCTTGAGGTTCTTATTTCTTCAGTTCTACGCGGTAAAAACTGCAATCTATGTTGACGGATTAAACCATCTCTAGACGCGTTTCGTCTTTCTTAAGACTCATCTTTTTCACAAATGAAATTAGTCTTTGATTTCATTTATCAATGAATTTGTCTTTGTAGTAAATTTTCAATCCCTTGTTGTCCTTACCGATTCATAACTTTCGTGGTCATCAAGAGATTGATATGGCGATCACTGTTAGCAAACAATCGTATAAAGGAGAGAGGTTTCAAGAAAAAATTCGACCGATTGCAACAAGTTTTCTTCAATAAGGAATACTGTAAAAAGATTTATTATAATATCATTAGAATAAAATCTGAAAAAGCAATCTCTAGCCATTTGAGTATAAATGTTTTTCCTACCTCATATCTGGGAGATCTTATTCAAAATCTTCCTCAGAATAGGAAATTTACATAACTCTACTAGAAATGGAAATGAATTAACCAATGAAATCCTTTCTTACCCCTCAAAATTGTTGAACGCAATTCTATTGGCTAATCACACTATACATATCTTTTATCTATCTACTAAAGTTACTTATTTTACTCTTCCTTAGATGAAATTCATTCTAAAATGAATTTATAGTTCATAAATTGTGGATTAAAATTCAAAATCAAGGTATATCATGGAGCAGGACTACCAGTGAGTAAACTGATTGATTTACGCTAATCTAAAGTTATGAGGGTTATTCAATAGGCCGATAAGTTAATTTAATCTACATAATAATCCTTGACCAATTATACATTGAATATCTCTTAGTTTTTATTGGCAATGTGAAGCAAATCTGATCTACAAACTACTTGACATGAAGAGCAAACGAATTCAATTTATTTGAAAATTTTATTTATTAGAATTCAATCACATAGTGACATTTTTTCTACCATTTTACAAAAATTACAATACAAAAGGAAAATTTGATCATGATAAACAATCTCTCGTTTGAGAGAATTTCCAGCTGAACAATAAAAACATCTAAGATCTATTTTAAAATGTATGTCAAATGGTAAAATACTACATTTATTTTCAATCAATATTTTAAAACAGCAACATAGTAATATTTCTCTGTCAATCTAATGATGAATAATTTTTTTTACAATCAGCAAGCAGGTTCTTCAAATATCCAAGTTTTTATTACATAACTAAAGTCATTTAAATTCTATCATCAGGATATTTAAAAAGATCTTTGGAGCAAAAAATATGAATGCTTGATTGAGAAATATTTCTTTTTAAGAATTGTTATTTCTGTGGAAAGGATTACAAAATCAATCAGTAGCTTATCGAGCGAGCAGGATCTAATTAGTGATTATAATGTACAAGGATCACTTTCAAGAGCTTTAATCAATGATTAAATGATTCTTTGGGATAATTCAACTCTAAGCTGGCAGTGAAACGTTAATGGATACATTTTTGTAGTCAATAGAGATATATAACTAATTACATCATTTTAACTTGACGACTTGAGCGTTTGGGACTGTTTGGATCATTACCTAAAAAAATAAACGGCAGCATTTACATTCCGGAGTTCCGATAACCCTTGATCTGGCACTTAATATTTAGATTGATATCATTTCATTGGGTAAAAATAGTCACGCAAAATGCAAATATTTGCAAATATTTGAAATAGGATTGATCCTTGAAAAAATAAATATGGGACTTAGAAGAGCATAAGGATATTGAACTCTTTTCAATCCATATTTCCATCAATGACCGTCGTATATTAATTAAAACTTGGTCACCATATTTTCTATGAAAGTAATCAATAAAGATTTAACAAATGAATGAGCCACCATAAAACATGTTGCAACATGTAAGCAAACGTGAAGCCCTTAAGGGAGGAATATGATATACCATCTTTGTTTCAAGGTTACCATTTCGTACTATGTATCCAAGGGTTGTTCATCATGGGATCAGTTTATAGCAAATATTTTCTCTTCCCAGATCTTGGAATAGAAGGTTGCGAAATTTGAAAAAATAGATTCAAACAGACATCAAGGCTCAATAAAAAGATCAAGCTTTGATTAATTGCGATTATGCTAATCAACGCATTTCTCCTTATGTAAGGGAAAGTCAATATATACTTTTAAGGGTTTCTGATCTTCCTAGGAGAAACTGACAAATATTATCAATGATAATTGGGAAACAGATGATCTGAAAAATGGGATAAAATGAACGTAAATGTTGAGGCTCTGTGTTTACATTTGATGCGTATCATCGATTTCTTGATAAGGAAACAAGAATAAAAAAAGTATTTTCACCTTAAAATGAACTTTTTCTTGAACAAAGATTATGGGGATATCACAATGCAAACTTTATAGATACACAATGGGAATCTTGGTTTAATTTCATGTCCTTTTGAGGTTTACAATAAAAATCAATAGAACATTTTTAAATTACAACTTTTTGCTCGAAAATTTCCTTTAATTTCCAAAATATTTATTTCAGTTTTATATATACAAGAAATGTTTTTCTTAATAGAAGACTTTGCTTAAGAAAATCAACAAAGAAAGGCTTTTTTTCCTCTGATTAGTTGACATTATTATCATCACTTACCAAGAATAATCGTGATATCTATCTTATACACGCTCATCAGTCTTTTAACTCGGTCAATGAGAGTAAATGAGGATTATTTCTGTTTCATAGCTTGACGAAGTGTTTATCTTTCTGAGTTCTTAAAATATGAATTTTTAGAATTCGTGTATCATGAAGAATTGTATTGAGTAATACATCAACACAAAAAGCTAGCCACGGCAAGATTGTATTAGTTGAAGACCAGAATCGCAAAAATGCCAGGACAGTGAGTGAAATAATCTATATATTTTTAATGTCATATTATGTGAAAGAAAGATGAATCAAGGTGTTTCTAATCTTTTCAAACCTGAAGAGAACCACACAGTGATATCTGTATCTGTACTTAATAGCACCTGTATAGATGAAAATATTTGAATAAATTACCACCAACTTAGGCTTACGAAGAGATCAATGGAGCTGGAAAGATTTGAAAAACCAAAAAAGCGAATTCTTCTCTCCGATCACAAGTCGAGAGTAATAGTCAGGAATTATGGGGACTCGGAAGCTTCCACTTCAGATAGTGACTATCAGCCATTTGAAAATGGAAATCAAGTTCGATCGAGGACAGCTCGAAAGGTACCTGGCAATCAAGCGGAATACAGTTATCAGAGTGAGCCTTTTGAAATTACGATAAATTTTTGTGATAATCCAAGCCTCAAATGCCTTTCTTAGGAATGATACATCCTAATAAATTTTTGGAAATCTATTTCCTTTCTCGAATAGAAATAGTTTTCAATACCTCAAAAATTTTCGTTTCTGAGGAAAAATGGTTAGAATCAATAATTGGCACCCCAATGGATAGGTAATGTATAAAATCTTATTTTGTTTGAACTAACTAACTATAAAATCATGTAATCTTTATCTACCTACCTTCAAAACCTAAGGTTACCTGTACTCAACAAGATCCCAAAATCAATAGAGCCAGACAATTTGATAATTTTAAAACGATATAATTTAAATAATGAAAACGAAAAAATTCTTTGGCAATTTCAAATATTCAAAAAAAATTTCAGATATAAGATTTTACCAATGCCAAATCGTTGAAAAATATTTATATGCTCACAGTAGGGGTAAGCTTAGCCGAAGTACGGTTAGTTGTGGTTAGTAAACGGTTATTAACCATTAGTAATCAATGATTGGGAATATTTTGAGTCCACTCAAGACCCAATCTAGAGAAGTGTCATTAGTAAACTAAACAATCTAACCGGTTATGATTTTCTCACTTGTACTAGTATAAAGACCTCTGCTTTTCATTGGACCATGGTGAGATATTCTGATTTTATAATATTTGGTGAAGGTCTGGCTTTTTCTTGCAGTATCTATCGATATCAATCAAAATCATTGGCCGAAGCAACAGGTCTTAGAAAAATATCTCTCTTATTCGTTGATTTTCTCTTAAATCTTGTTTCTTCCTCGATCTACAGGCTTTCTCGATTTCCTTAATTGAAATCTCTAATCTTCATTTTGTTCGAATTCCACATGAAAATCTTCCTCTTTTATTGATCTTCGTGTTTACTACGGTAATTAAAGTAGATGCTTATTTTAATAAGCAGAATTTTTCCTAAGCTGGAAAATTATTTGAACATTTCATAACAAAATTGTCACATAGAGAGAAATCTAATAGAAGCACGTGATGCATTACTAATTGCAAGCTTAAGCTAAGGAAATTTAAAAACTTGTAACGAGAAATCGTTGATCAAGACCTCTATTGAAAATAGACTTAAACACCCCGTTATAATAGAACTTTAAATCAATGAGTTTTCGCATATCTTTCATCACAACGATCCCAGGCTTGACGAGGGTCTAGCTATTGTCTCCCATGTGGTATTGTGGTATTATATGAGTGATATTTGCACTCGAGCACAGAATTGTGCGTTGCGCAATGTGCTTTTATTTAGTTTATCAGTTCAAAGTAGCACTTTAATACTCTTCTCTCAATAGAAAATACAAAAAAGCAAAAGAAATCTCGTAGCTCTGCCAAGTATGACATAAAAGAGAAGAGGGTCGAGCAGAGGAAGGAGAAATCGAGGTTTGCTGCGCAAAAGCGACGCAACATTGAAAGCTCGATAATAAACATGATGCAGTTGAACTTGGGTCAAATAATGCAAGGCAGAAACTCTCCCTTTCATTACACGAATAGAGATGACTTTAAATTATTCAAAAACATCCTCAACATGCAACTATATGATTTGATCGACTTCCCAGGCTCCATTGAGATGATCAACAAGATGATCGCAGCTAGTCATATTGAAAAGTCGGCGGTTGTGAAGTTGACTGCTCACGCCCTTTTCTTCTTTCGTCATCTTCAGGAAAGTGAGTCTTGAATCGTATTAGAATAGGTATTTCAATTCTTAAAAAATGTTTATGAATGTATTTAAATGTATTGGCGACAATCAACCAATTAAATATGAAATTAGAGGAGGATTTTATCGTTTCATTCTAATACCAAAATCGATAGACATGTAGTATTTCGGACCAAGAAGCATCAAAATTCCTTCTTTAAGCGAAAAATTTATCTTGGTATTTTGCTTCTCTTGAGCTATCTTGACCGCACATCTTTTACAATGGTTTTGCTTAGATACTTGACTTAATTTAATTAAATAATGATAAAATTTTGTCTTATATTTAAGATCTCAAGATGAATCCATTAGAGAGGAAGATGGATCCTAGTTTTGTCGAATTTCCGTCAGTAGAGTCGAGATCAATTCTCACATTGCTTGTCGATACATCAACAATGACAGTTGCATATGCTACACCTTCCTTAGCTGCACTACTCGGCTGGCCGTGGGTGAGTCTTCTGATGCCATTTTAAAAAAATCTCATAATACAGTTTCTTAATTATCTCTGATATTGGCCTGTAGATTTAACGATGAGATTTAGATATCCTAAGATGATTAAGAGCAAAGATAATTTACTGAGCACAGCCTCAATATGATCTAAATATACGATATTATGAATAAAGGGCTACCAAATGTATGATTTTGCTCAATAAGCATGTGGAATTATTTTTGCTTATTTGTAGATATTTTTGATTTATTTCAAACTGTGTCGATTTTTACTTAAATGCCCCCTCCCCCATTCTTAAGGGTATATGCTTTATCCACACAAGCACAGTGAAAAGCTTATTGAATAGATGCAAATTGAATTCAAAATTCAACATTATGAAAATTCGAATAAGTTCTTCTTGAAGGGCTTTATAATAGCCCTGATTTTTAGGAATCATCAGACAAATTTTACCTGTACTTTTTTTAAATTAATTCCCTTAGTGGACTTTTCTAGTTTATTCTGAGAAAAATATTTAATAAAAAAGACTGATGTCAGTATTCAAACTTTCAAGATAAATCTCATTGGAGCTTCTGTGAATGAAATCCTACCAACGAGAGGAGTCCACAATGAGAGTCTTTCAAGGCTGTCAGTATTAAAAAGAATTTCTTCATATAACAGTGAAAACTCCTCCAGATTCCACACATATTGTACAGATAAATGTGATAACTCCAACAACGAAGAATACCTCGGGAATAATTTGCAAATAGAAAACTTTTGGTGCTCAAATCTCTACCGTCAGTCTTCGATGAAGAGGACTACGATTTTGAACCAAAAATACGCAGCTGGCAGTACTTGTGATAAAAATTATACAATCTTTGATAACAACTTCTACAATAGAAATCTCGTAAGAATTGTTACAACCTCAACAAATAATAGGTGTATTATGGTTTTGTAAACCGTCTGATATATGATACGTTTCTATGTAAAGCCCTGTAAAATTCGGTTGTCTAAATAATTTCTACATTTTAAACCCCTTGTTAACAAGTAGTGATAGGTAAAAGGATCAGATGGCAATCAACCAATAATTGCAACCGAAAATTACATTTCACAAGTTTTTGACCTTAAAATCGATTGATGTGTCAGATTAGACTTGACCGTAGAGGATTGTTTCAAAGTCCAAATAACTCCTCGTATAGCGTGGGTTTAACTCCGCTAGCCTCTCTTCTCGAGATGAGTTTAATCAGCCTTCCTTCCCATTAAAACCCCTGAATAGAGTTATGCTCGAGAGATTGACAAAA
Source organism: Gyrodactylus salaris (assembly GCA_000715275.1). Lineage (NCBI taxonomy): Eukaryota > Metazoa > Platyhelminthes > Monogenea > Gyrodactylidea > Gyrodactylidae > Gyrodactylus > Gyrodactylus salaris. The sequence continues at coordinate 15,320 of KL566928.1, forward strand.
ATTCTTTCTTACTAATCAAGCATAAAATTCTTCTTATACATTTTAAGAAATTGAATTGATAAGAATATATACAATTTCTTATGATTTTCAAGGGCTCTCAGTGAGAAATTTCATTAGGATTTGACTGAATCAGAATTTATGTCAATTTTCCCTCAAGAGCTAGGAGCGATACATTGATTATTTTTTCTGAAATGAAAAATCGATTATCCGCTGTGTATGATTTCAATTATGTATAACATCTACCTATTTCAAGTTATGAATATAAAAACTTTCCTCTCTAGAATTTAATTTGGACGGAATGATCTTTTCCACAAAATCTGAAATTGTAATCTTTCCTCAATAGCTTCTGAACTGCTGGGATAAGTCATCCTTCCAGACGAAATACCTACGACCGATGAAGTTGTTCCTATTTGAGACTCAGCACTTTACGTTGTCAAATGCACAGATTCGAAAGAGAATCCTACAGAGCAGTGTTGACTCCTCAAATCAATTTAATTTAATCTTAAAATCAAACGATCCCTCCACCTCCCTAGTGAATAGAACGTTTTGGGCTAGTCACTTATCAGATAAGGATCTGGGCGTGATCGAGAATCCCGATGTGATCAATTGCCTCAATTATATTAACGAAGAGGATAGCAGTGGTTATTCTGATAAAAAAATATTTATATTAGACAATGAGTTGAAAATATTATTTCAAAAGAGCCCACATAGGGATGCCTTTATGATCGGATCCAACTTTTTGGATTCCGTCAATTTAATGGACCTTCAAGGGGTGACTGACATCTTTAACAGAGGTGAGATTAATTATGAGTATCAATAATATTGATTCGATATGAATCCTCAGGAATTATATTTTAAATGTTATCAAGTTCTTGGTTCAGTTTAAAGTATGGTTTATTTTTCAGCATAATTAAATTTAGGATTTCATTCTTGAATGTATGTGAGAATAAGGGTTTTAAAAGCGATTATTTGAGAAAATAGTTCTCACATATTTTCTTAGATTCAATTTATATTCTAATTTTATTCTATCGAATGCCTCAGAGGAGATCAAGAGCCTTAGGCCAATAGTTTTACTTATACTCTTGACTGAATAGAGGCAATTAGAACATAGGCCAAATTTGAACACAAATGCCTTTGACTTGAACAATGTTGTGTAAATACATCGTACATATGCACTCAATTCAAAATCTTGAGGATGAGTTTACCAGCAACCAAGTAGGAAACATCTGCATTCTATCCTTGCTTTATAAACTGAGTAAATACTAAAACTCAACATTTAGTTTAGATTACAAGCCTTCGTTAGCGCTAAAACTTTGAGATAAACCGATATAATTTTTGATGATTTTTTCCTCTAAAAAATAGCAATCGGAGGAGAAGCCGTCATTTTGAAGTACCCAGTCACAAAAATCTACCTCAAAGACGAATTCATCTGGGTCAACGGTCTAATCAACATTATGAGGGGAGACAACGCAAAAGGCAAGAACCCGATCGGGGCAACTTCTTGCCTTCTTGTCGTCACTCTTAACCCCATCATGTTAGTACTTTTTCTAATCAATCCTCGACAAACTATGACAGATTTATTGACTAAGATTAATTTTCTCTACTAGGCATTCCGATGAGGATCAAACTAATCATACAAGAAAGATGAGAGATCTCATTGAGATTAACGAAGAAGTATCTCTCAAGACAGAAGAAAAATTGAACAGAGTCATAGAAGAGCATAAGACACGCAGACCGAGAAAACAGCTAATGACCGAAGTAAGTCAAAACCCGTTGTAGATAAAGTTCCATGCACTAGTTGAGTTTTCTATTCTTTGAAGTCTCCTAATTATGTGGGACAGATTAAAATCAAAAATTTTCTCGAAGGAAGGTTTCATATTGTTGAAATTTGAATTTCGCCAATTTTACGTTATAATTAAAACAAAATAATAATTTAAACTCTAGTCTCTGACATAAGAAAGAAGAATTTATTAATAAATTTTCTCTTTTAGTTCATATTGGGAACTCAATAGGTATAGGTAACCTAAGGTTTCTAGGTTATGTAGAAATAGAATACCTACTTTATACCTACCTAGGTTTCATAGGTTAGTCAATTGATTGGTTTAAACAAAATTACGTGTAAATTACTAATTTAAAATTAGAAATAATCTTGGTTTAATATAAACTAGAAAAAAGATGAGACTCTGATAATCAGAGCTAAACCTATTGACAGCGATACTTAGTCTCAAACTGCCTCTTATTTCTGATCATGATTAGGATCATTCATCCTGCCTAACACCTATTAAAGGTGTCGGTTGTTCATACAATGACATATTATTTTAAACGTTTTAAAAGTCAATAGTCAATTTCATACTAAAACATCAATGTAGTCATGGTCTTCAAGTAGGCAAAAGGGGCTGAAAATTGGTATTTTTAGTAACTTGCGTATCGATGAAGCAATTGTAAATTTTCTATAAAAAGTTTTACCAATCTTAACCAAAGATTTATTAGTAAAAACCAATTACTCGATAGTAATGTCAATATTTTTGAGAAATGTTTGACCTAGTTAAATCAGTTTATAAAATAGTTTTTCTTCTTTAGAAGACCCCAGTAAATGGAATTACAGTGCAGACAAATGTTTCCAGAGACGTTAACTACTGTTCCTTCCATTCTGTCGACTCGAATCATTCTTTTGAAACATTCGACAGCCTTCTGACCTCAGAGTCCAACATTCTTGGCTCCTTGATATCGACCGATATAGCTGAAGAATTTGGTAAGTTCTCTCACTTTATTACGTTTGTAGATATTCTGCTATTCGTATACAACTCTATACTTCTCACAGTAAAAACGCGACATCTAGATCAGGTGTATGAGTCAATGCATAAGACTTTGTTAGGAGCTTGTAAAGTTTTTGTCATTTCTATGCAAAAAAAGAAAAACATTACGTTAACCTGTGTGTTGTTCGAACCCATGGTTATAGTCGAATGAATATAATCTTCTTTTCTAAGAATAAACCAGAGTATTGCATCTCGATGCAATTCTCAGATGTCGCAATTTTACTGAGCTATTTCTATTCGCAAGAAAAGTTAAATTTGTGAAACTAGCAAATGAAACAGACATAAACTATCATCAAAAATAATCAGCATGCAATTGGTCAGAATCGAAACCTCATTCTTTCTTTTTAAAAAAAGAGAGGTATTAGAGTGAATCATAATATTATCTCATTTGTGAAATGTACAGTAATTCCCAGGTAGATTATCGTCTCTTGATTCATGTTCTGTGTGTAAGAGCTTCTAGTTTTCATTCCGAACAATACAAAGTTGAAAATAAGATTCAGTGTAAATTTGAATTACGAGGGTTAGGTTCTTCCTTGGATACTACGTGAATGGGCTTGATCAGATCCACTATTCTTTGATTTTAATACTCATTAATTAGATTACAATCTAATCACAAATGAGATGTTATTGTTCACTCTAATATGGTATTTTAGGGTGGAACATAGAAATTCTTTTTTTGTAAAATGTTCGTTGAATACTTACTAAGATGATAAAAGAACATATTTTAAGCCTTAACTCACCTTTCTTTTCACTATAAACTCATTTTTAGAGTATCTAACTCGAAAACAGTATTTTCATATATAAACTCGTAAAATAACAATCTCATGTATATTTCTACCAAAATCATCAGTTCTTCTAAGGTATAAGTTTAATATAACAAATTGAGAATTTGGTTCTCAATGGTTGTAAGAAATTGTGAATTCTTCACAATTGTCAGTAACAGAAAAAAGAAACCCTATTAAATTATGGAATCTAATATCTAATTTTATGTTTCAAAATTAGAAAAAATAACCTTTTTTTGATTGCTAATGAATCGGAATTTTGAGTATGGTGTTTCCTCATCATATTCTAAAAGAAATGGTTACTTTTCTTACTTTTGAAACATTGTAAAACACTACAAAATCGTCGATCAATTGCTGTATTAAGAAATAATTAAAAACACGATAATCTATATAAATCTGACTTGGAGTGTGGAAACTCGGAAGCGCAGTGGTTAGAGAGTTCGCACTATACTTCATTGTTACTGAGTTCGAATCCCATTCAGGGGTTCTGAAGAGACCTGATAGGTCGAAACATGTCTAGGAATAGCTCTTGCCATATTTCAAGTCATTAATTAAAAATCTAAATGAAGAAGGATCTACACACGTATTGGCCTCAGTATGACTACTTGTCATGCTAGGCACCTCTTATTATTAAAGAACTCATCTAACGAGTTTCCCCTCTAATTAAATTGTAAAACACTAAAAAATCGTCGATCAATTGCTATTATTAAGAAATAATTGAAATTAGACATTAGATCTTTATTTTACAAGTTTATATATGAAAATAATGTTTTCGAGTTAGATACTCTAAAAATGAGTTTAGAGTGAAAAGAAAGGTGAATTATGCTCTTTCACCATGTTAGCAAGTATTCAAAACTCTTTTTTTTAGGGTTCACCCTAATATACCAATGGTATATGCTATTTTACTTTCCTATCATCTTAACCTAGAGAAAAATGCTCCAAGTTTTTATTAACAGCATCAAAATATGCTTTTTGGGTGCCTTATTAGGCCTCATGAAGAGGTGTGTACAAGGAGTATTTCTCTCAAGTTTCTCAGGTAATTTTTAACCCACGGATATAGTTTTGACACACCTGGATTATTCTCAACTCTAAGATATTCTTTCAATTCAGACATATTCGACGACCATTACAATCTCGACCTCAACAGTCTCTCAAATGAGGCCGATGATGACTTCCTCGCCTCCACCAAAGACATCTTAAATGAATACTCCAGTGATTTAATATGGCTCCAGCCAAAGGCTTAATTTTTACACCAGCATTATTAATAGATGACAATATAGATTAACACACTAGTCAGAAAGAAGCGTTATATATTTTCATACATCTCGTATCCTATCTCATTCATTCCTCTCGTGTGTGAGAATGAAAGAAAAAAGGATTGTACTATTCATATTTTTGTCCGTTTTCACATTTCTATCCATTTTTAGAGACGCGCTAATTGAAATACATGTTATTATTTTAGATATTTTATACAGATATTATTTATTTCCCTCAGTCGTATTATTATGCTTATTTAGTGATATATATATGCCAATTTGTAAATATAAAGATTATTATAATACCCTTTCCAATTTGTAGTAAATGAAATTCCACCTATGAAGCCAAACATTGATGACAAAAAGAAAGTCTGTCGAAAAGCAGCTAAATTTCTCTTATTTCAGCGAATTTAATCAGATCAGAAAGAAATTCTTCTCTGGTTTTCAGTTTTACTCTGAGATACTTGAGACTTGCATAGAAAGGATTTTTTTCAAGTTATTTTCCTCTTGTTATTATATGCCGTTTTTCATCCATAAATCTTAAATGAAAATTGCAATTAATCACGATGAATTTGAACTATGCGACAAAGAATCCAATTCCTAAAATAGAGCCCAATAGAAACTAGATAATGGTTTTTTTTCTGATATTAAGCTTTGAAAACTCTATTTTTATAAAATGAGTTTAAATTGAAAAACATTTAAGTGACAATGTGTCTAATGATTTAAACAAAAGTAAACTATTTGTTTATTCGAAAAAATGTGTGCAACATTCAAGGCTTACACCTTACAGCCTCCAAAGAGAGTTAATGCAATAATTTTTACTAATCAAAATCTTTTAACACAAGATTTACTTTTTGTGACATCTCAAACTAAATACATTTCACTGAATAGTACTCTTTTCATCTTTGATGATATTGTTTTTCAATCATTATTTTTTCTTTCTCAACATTCTGTAAGGTTGTCTATTTAGTTACACTGAGAATAGCATGAAAATGAATAACGATAGAGCCTGCATTTCAATTGTTGTGTATTTGAGCTTACTTCAACCGTAACCTCGCATTTTGAATTTTTACATTCATCATTGATTAAAATCCATATTTTCACTTTCTAAAATCAGATATGAGCTTCAAGGATCTAAATAATGAAGAGCTGAAGGAATATTGCGTTCTCACTGAGAGAACATGTCTATATCCGTCCCTTGTATCAGGAATTCAAGAATTGATCAAGAGAGATTACCCCTTGGACACTGATCTGAGAAATCTACTCTCTGTCGGTTACAAGAACCTAATTTCTCCCCAAAGGACCGCCTGGCAGTTGTTGAATCGCGACCGTGAAGATAGCGAGGTGCCAGAGGATCAAAAGAAAACTATGCAAATGCTAAAGGTTGAAGTCTCAAAGAAGCTTGTCGAAAATTGTGATCAGTTGTTGGTAATTTTCAAATTATTCCTCATTTCTTCTTTTCCATAGACTCTGCCAGTATTCTCGAAGAAGGGTGATACGGAAGAGGAAATCTTTTACCTTAAGCTCAAGGGAGATTATTTGAGATACAAAATCGAAGTTTCCAATGACGAGGAGAAGAAGAAGATTATTGAAGAGTCAGAGACAGCCTATGCGCAGGCAACTACCATCGCTACAAAGACACTGAACTGCTATCATCCACTGAGACTCGGTTTAGCTCTCAACTATTCTGTCTTTCTGTATGAAATCAAGAGGGATCGCAGTAAAGCTATCGAGAGTGCTCGTAGTACGTTCGATGAAGCGGTTCGTGACCTGCCTGAAACTAGCGATAAGTCTTATAAAGACATTACACTAATTCTTCAACTTCTTAGAGATAACATAACAGTAAGTCTTGTCAACAAGATGTATTCTTTACAATCGTAATAAATCAATTAAAACTTTAGCTCTGGACAAATGAAGAGGATGACTCTTGAAGGAATGAGTTTGAATAAAATTAATCGCTTCGAAAATTCATCTCCTTTCAATTCAAGTCTAGATAGAATATCATGAATAATCTTTTATTTCTTTCAGTAGTTTCGAGTTTTTTCTTCTCCTTATTTATCGAGTTTAAGAGGTTTTCTCGGAAGCTTTCAAACTTTTGATCAAATAAAGCCAACTCAAATGCCTTTCTTCCACAATTCTCCCAGGCCAAGCTGTTTTTTTTCAAAATGACAACTTTTTCAAGATTTTTCAAATTTTGTAAAATCTTTATTCTCTTTGAGTATGCGTCTGAACTATATTGATAAGCTAGGTTTCTATTCTCGGTTCTGACGTTGAATACCTTTTCAACGTAGAGTTCAGTCTTTAAAAACTTTTTCTTAACTTGTGATAAATAGTCTTCGATTTTAGACTCCAAATGTGTGATATCCTGCTCAATTACATCTTGATGTTTCCTTAATATTGTGCTCAACTTTGGTATTGAGCTCATGAGGGTAACCTCTTGCTTTTTTTGTATAAGACGAACTTGAGACTCTTGATTGTCAAGAAAATCTTCAATATAACCAAGAAGTTCATCTGGATGACCATCTTTCTGAATTAAAGTGCCCAATTTATTAAATTTCTTTGTCTTTATTAAAGATAGTGCATTAAGTAGTTTTATTTCTTCAAAAAATATCTTAAACTCGCCAAGTAACAAGACTTTTTTGTCCATCTCAAATTGAATTTGAATCAGCACTTGGTTTTTTTGTTTATTCAAATTTGTCTTATTTGAAGGTAAAAATTTTGTTTTAAGAATTTGATATATCATTTAAAATTCAATTTAAAAGTTTCTATGGACTTGAATGATTACAAGTATATCTGCGAATACTCCAAGAGTGGTCGAGCAGCATGTAAAAAATGTAAAATCACCATCGACAAAGACATTCTACGCATCGGTGTTATGGTGAAATCTTCCCACTTCGATGGAATGATACCAATGTGGCATCATTTCTCGTGCTTCTTTGATCGTCAAAAGATTGAGTCTTCTTCGCTAATAAAGGATTTCGACAGTTTGAGAATCGAAGATCAAAAGAAGATTGAAGAGAAAATCTCTTGTCCCTTCTCGAATGACTCAAATAAACCTTGGAAGTTGTGTCTACTGAAATCAGCTGCAGTCAAGTCTTGTGTCACTTGTCAAAACAAGTTTGAAAAGAACACTTTCCACATTCAGAACAAGTCACGGCTTATTGAAATGTACTGCCTCACTTGTTTCCAGACAGCTTTTGTTGATTATGATTTGGAGTGGCTGATTAAAGTATCCTCATTCTCTGCAAATCAAAAAGACGATATTCGGCAACTTTTGTTGGATAAAAAAGAGTAAGTTCTCATCGCATTGTGTATTGCTGCATGCATTAGTTAGAAGTTGATGAAAAAGAAGCATTATTAAATCCATATTTTCCAGTCTTCCCATAAGAAAGCCTCAAACCCCTGTCGTAGAGTCAAAGAAGAAATCCCGAGTTGAGCGAAAAATAGAGGAGCAAAACAAAAAGGTCTGGGAAATAATTGACCAACTCGAGGGAACAGTCAAGAAGACGGCCCTGATTGGTCTCTTGGAGTTCAACGACCAATACATCCCAGTTGGTGAGAAGGAACTCCTCAAACATTTGGCCGATGTCATGTATTTTGGAGCGCTGAAGAGCTGTCCAGAGTGCCCAGACTCTGGACAGTTGGTTTACTGTGATAGAAAGTACATTTGTAAGGGTAATGTTGATGAATGGACTCGATGTTCTTATAGTACAACAGACCCGAAGAGGAAGATCTTTGGCGTACCCAAGCAATACAAGGATCATACATTTTTGTAAGTTTTCCATGTACTCACGAGATCAGTAGAAAATACAATTTCAAAAAGAATTTAAAACTGTGATTATTTTATACGAAAAACGCTTCTTTTAGAGCGAGTTACCAATCCAAAGTCCGACGTAGGATCCTGGCAGATGAAATTTCTCTCGACGTGGGGAGTATCCTTAAAGGATTTTGCTTCACTATACCGACCGGTAAGATTTCTCTCTTCTAAATTTCCACAGACTTTTGTCCAAACATTCAAGCCTCGCCCGATCCAAAGAAACGCAAGTCCCTCAAGGTTGATACAAAGTTGATTGTTAAAAAGTACATGGACTTTGCTAAACAAAACGGAGCAATATTTAGTAGCAAGGTAAGTCATTGCTTTGTTTATTTGAAATTAGCCCTCCGAAGGCTATCTAGTACTCGCATCAGAAGAGTATCTCGACAATTCCATGAATCAAGAAGGAATTTTGAAGATTGGCATCGAAAAGAACCTCAAGGCGATTGACTTTGCCTTCTTGGTCGATCTCAAGACCTCCTTGGAAGATCGTAATATTAAGTGAGTGCATTTTGAATTCAACATTTAAATAAATATTTAGAAGATCAGTAAGAAAAATTACTTTCTCACTTCTACCAGGAAGCTTTTCAATCCCTTTTATCCAAAAATAGTCGTTCTTTGAGCAAAAATGTCTAACATTGTCTTGGAACAGAATTCCTTGCCGATTGTAGATTTCTGGCCTCAACTCTCGAATTTTTTGCTCGACTTTTTCAAATTGGTTACAATAGACATTGGAGGGGATTATCCCTCTCATGACATTAACCCGGGTACACCCAGGTACAGTAATTTTTACTTCAGAATAATGAGTGAGGTAAATATTTGCTTGAAGATTTTTTTGAAAGTTTCCTTACTTTAAAAGTTAAGAAAAAGATTCCAAGTTTTCTCGAAGAACAGTGCATTATTTTCAACCTCATATTAATATTAGGATTAAAATCTTTAAATTAAAAAAAAATTGGAGCGATTCGGATGCATTATGTCAAAGTTACATCGGTTTTAAGATATTGGAAAATGGCATTTTTGTAGATAGCAAAACTTTGAATACTTGTATCATTATAACTAGAGATAATTAAGAGAAGATGCTTAAACCAATCAAAAGTTCATTGCTTCGTCCTATAGTACTCCAGACCCTTTTTTCCAGTTTTTCATCAATCTAGAATTTCGTCACTCAATTCTGTGACCTCCTTTTTGTTGTATTGAGAGGTCCTTAGTTTTTATGGGCCCTTTATTGTGTTTCAATTGGCCATTGAAAACAACCCTTTCCATTCTCAGTGAAAGAAGTCTCTGGATCTTGACTACAAGATATTATTCCAATTTATTCTAGATACACAAGGATTTCGATTATGGAGAAGATGGAAAACTACACAATTTGCAAATTGAGCAAATACTCTCAAGCTGACGGTGGGTCTCTTGGATAATTAATAACCTCACAACAACCTTTTTGTCTTGATTGAATAACTAATTCTTCACCTTTAGCCAACGGCTCCGACACTGAGGTTCAGTCGTTTGTGAATATGGGAAGCATTTTCGTGGACCCCAAGGCGGGATTGAATAAAGCGATCGTGTATACCGACTCGAGATACAACTTTCCCTTCAATGCTGTGTTAACGTTGACTGATTTGAATACTAGGACAAACTCATATTACAAGTTAGTGCTGTTACTCATAAGTAGGAGGACAAACAGCAGACTCGGTACTACTAATTCCTTTATAAGTAGTATGTACTAATTTTTTAATATTCTCTATAGATTACAAATTCTCCAATCGAAGAGCTTCTACCTCTTCCGGTCCTGGGGTCGCATTGGCACTGAAATTGGCGGCACGAAGAAGGATCGCCTGTCGGTCACAGAGGCCATAGAAAAATTTGAGTTCTACTTTCTCGATAAAACCGGAATCGATTGGGAGGACTTTGTCACAGATAACTACCAGAAGGTCGCTGGAAAACATGTTCCCATGAAAATCGACTATGATGAGGTAACATTGAGAATACCCTCTTTCCTTTTGCAATAGAGTTACCAGAAGATTTTAGTATGCAGATTTGATCTTGAAAAAGGATTTCAATCCAATCAGACTTTTCACAATTTTTCATAAGATTATTTTTTCTTTTTTGATCTTTGTGAAAAATCTAAAGTTTTTTCAAGTTTAACTACTAGAAAAACGACATTCTCTTCTGAAAACTCTTTTTTTCATTCCAGCCCAAAGTGAAAGTCTCCCAAAACATCTCCCTCAAGTCAAACCTCGAGCCGCAACTCGCCGGCTTCATCCAATTCATCTTTGACATCAACGTTATGGAGAAGCTGTTGATCGAGTTCAAGGTAAGCCTTAAAAGTCCCTCTGGATTTAAAGGTATTTTTTTAAACTCTTCAAACCCTTCCTTAGATCGACATGAGGAAAATGCCGCTAGGGAAAATGAGTAGAGATCAACTTCAGGAGTCCCTTTTGTGTCTCGGGAAGATTACTGAAATCCTCAAGTCGGGCTTTGATCTGGATCGTATTAAGAAGAACCAGTTGATTGGGGAATCGAACAAGTTCTACTCCCTGTTGCCCCATGATTATGGAAAGCTGACCCCACCGGTAAGAGGCCCATTCTTTTATGGGACCGCACAATTTTATCTAAAGAACAGTTTAACTATGAACGAGGAGACCTCAAGCTGTTACTACTTTGTTTCTATTGATAAATTTATGCCTTTTGCACTCTAGATTCTCGACAGGATCGAAGAAGTGGAAGACAAGGTTAGAAAGGTCCAAGATATTCTGGAACTTGAGGTCGCCCACAAGATCATTTCGAAATCTTCAGGCATGGATAATCCAATTGACAGAAACTATGAATCTCTTAACGTCGACATGAAGGTAAGTCAGTTTTTCATCATTGATCAGCGATAAGACTTGATTTGATCAATTTTTAGTTTCAATCGTGAAATATGCCCTTTTTACAGTAGTTTTAGCGACTAATGGCCTTTATCTATTCTAGGCATTACGAAAAGACGAAGAGGAATACTCCACCGTTAGTGAATACCTCAAGAAGACCCACGGTCCATCCCACGGTTACAACCTCAAGGTGAAATCGATATTCTCCATTGAGAGAGATGTGGAAGCTGGGCCCTTCCAAGAGAAACACCAAGATATCGGCAACACAATGCTCTTATGGCACGGTTCGCGAAGGACCAATTGGGCCGGAATCTTGTCGCAAGGTCTGCGGATCGCGCCCAAAGAGGCCCCAGTCACTGGTTACATGTTCGGCAAGGGCGTCTACTTTGCCGATATGGCCACAAAGTCTGCCAATTACTGCTACCCGAGTGCATCCCAGACTGAAGGAATTCTGCTCTTGAGCAAGGTCAGTCTGGGAAAGGTGAAGGAATGCCGGGCGGCTGAAAACACTGACCTTGAAGCCTCCTATGACAGTCGTTATGGTAAGCCGATATGATTTAGTTATAAATTTAAAATGTAGTTTGGGTCATATTTCACTGAATATCAATATTTTCTAAAATAAATCTTTTTCCTGTCTAGGCCTCGGTAAGATTATACCGAACCCAAAGACACATCTGACCCAAGACGATGGAACTGTCATCCCTATAGGTAAGCCGGTGAATCGCGTCATTCCACCAGCTGAGGCCGCCCACTACCATCTACAATACAACGAGTTCATCGTTTACGACACGAGTCAGATACAACAAAAGTACATTGTCTGGGTCGACTTTGAGCAGAGGGACTGAAGGCAGTTTTTCATCGAGAGATTTTATATTAAAAAGAAGTATATTTAGAAAACTATTTAAATACATTGTCATCTGTTCAAGATTTGTTTAGTCGTAATGATTTGATTAGCTAGCATCTCCTCCTGGGAAGTGTTGCTACTGAATTGGTCCTTGTGGTTTTCCAACACCTCCAGAATCAGGTCTATCACCTGTTCGTACCCAAAGCCGAGGAGTAGGGGTTGGATTTTTCTGAGCTCCTGATTAACCAAAGATTATTACCATTTTGTTAAGATCGAATTTCCTCCATCCATTACTGAATGTGGCTCGCAGTTAATTTAAATCTTCTAAGCCCATACAAGCCCCACACGACACCCTACAATCCGTTCTTGGCCACTGCTTGCTACCTTCTATGGGCTTAGAGGGATTAAATCAATTTTGAATAAATCCGCATTCAGTACGGCTTTTAGGGCCTACTATTTGAATTTGTTCAAAACTGCAGAAGCTCAGGCTGAATAACTACACCAAAAATATGGAAGAGTCGTACACACGGTTTATGGGAATATCCAATGGATAGGTACTTCCTACTTTAAAGACCAAAGTCGTATTAGATAATATAATTTTCTAGAACAATTTCCATATAGCAACTTTATCAGCACTACTCATAAGTATATTTAAATAATAAAATTGTGGAAACAGCTTAAAGAACTCAGAATTTTGGAAGAAACGAATGAAAAAGCTTCCTTAATAAAAGATAAAAAGTTAATACTTTTTAGAAAAAAAGCTTTTTCTTTCCGAACCACTTAAAATTTTCAAGATATGTGTGGATTTATTTCCCCGTGGATGTTCAATGCGATTTCCCAAAGCTTAACGGTTTTCCTTGCGTTTCTCACATGATTGCTGCTGTTTGGTATCATGGATCCAGTATCGAGGAATATATCAAGACTTTAAGGTAGACAAGCCCTTATATTTATCATTTCTTGACTAGGTCCATGAAACTCAAAAGTATAAAAGACTCTTAACCTACTCTCTTCTGTAGAATTCTACCGAGTTATCGAATGACCGAAGATTCATTTCTTGTTGTGTTGAATCTTGAAAAATACCAAAAATGTCTGTATGGAAGAAATATGTTATTATTACTGCTAGATAACATCTGTTTGGAGAAAATGACAGGTACTCACTTTAAAGAAGAAATTCGGCTTATCCGGCAAGCGCTTAATCAGTCTAATAACCTTATTCACCTCCGACTCAAAGGAGTTCTCGTGGACGACCCAAGAAGTATACTGCAACGGAAGTATTGGAATGGCGCCTTCTTCGTGCACTTTAACCTCCTGGCCTTGTGCGTTGTTAGAGAAGGCGGTGAGATTATAAGAGGAAATCTTGGCAGATCTCACGGGGAACGGCGACTTTGAGCCCTTGTCGATTTGCTCCGGATACAAGGCTTCTGAGTTGGACCCAAAGTCCGATAGAGGGGCGAGAAACTTGATTTGACCAAGCCACGGATACCCAGTGCACTCTTCATGGCAAATGGAGAGGAATAAGACGTGTCCTTTACCATCTGAAGGGTGCAGAAACGCGAACCGCGATGACACATCGTCCACTTCTACTCTGGCTAGGGCCACGACTTGATACTGCAACAGAACCTGATACAAAGTGAACAGCATCGCTTTATCTTCCCGACTAATAACTGCGCAATTAATCGATGTAGGAGGATTCTGTGTGTCTGAGGCGTTTAGGAAGCCGATTATCTTAATTTTAACACTCTTCTTAAAGTTCATTTCAGGCAATAAAAGCACTGAAGATGACAGTTGGCCAAAGGTTATTTTTACAAGGTTTCCTTTCAAATCTTTACGAGTAGATAGGTACTTTTCAATCTGTTCACTATAATCATCGGCCTTGGAGTGCTGCCAGAGAAAGAGATTCTTCTTTGATGAGTTGCAATCGATTTGGTCATAAGAAATCAATGAGATGAAGTCATTTGTAAAGTCGTCCAAATGGGCCGGAAGGACCAGATTGTCTTGGAAAATGTCGTTATTCTTTTTGTTGGTTATTAAGAATATTTCTAGTGAGGAGTTGGATGAGAAGCACTTGTTCTTCAATGAATGTATACTTTTTAAAAGGCCCGACAAAGTATTGTAAGAGTAGGACATTAGTTTTTTGCAATCGAAGCTATTAAAGGTCTTAGAGAGACATTCTCTGTCCTTTATAGCATCGGTTAGATGGTAATCTTTTCCATTTGGTAAGAACTAGAGATTAGTGATGGAATTACAAATAAAATCTCTCCTATAAAGTGCTTTCCAAGTAATTGAGAGAATATGGTAAGACATGCATCGAAAAGGGTTTGTATGACTGTTTTTCCAGTATCAAGTTTTTTTAACAAGGATATATTACTCTCAAAACAAATAATAAGAGGCATAAATTTCAAATTATCACAGGTTTGAAACGATTGAAATCTTAATAGCTTGAATCTTTTTCTGTTTATTTGTAAGATGTAATTAGTGGTAATTTGAAAAAAAAATACTTATTTTTATATCCCATGTCAGCATTAATAAGAATTTTTCGAAGAATATTCAAATCAAATAACACTACAGCAAATGTAGTTGTTAAAAAGAGTAACGCCGATTACGTTATAAACTATCTTTCGGATGAATCACCATATGAGTCGGGAATTAATGTAATTATATTGAATTTATTTAAGAAAAAATTTCTAGCAAAGGAACTTTTTACTGAATTCTATACATACATCGGCCTCTTTGAGGATCAAGACTATTTCGGCTTCAAGAACGATGAGTGAGGGTTGAGTTATTCCTAATCTCAAATAGAGACATTTTGCTAGATCCTGCCAAGGAGCTATGTAAACAACATTCCTCGAGAATTCCCCATCAAATCGAATTCACCGTCAAATTTTATCCTTCCGATCCACAGAATATGCACGACGAATTCGCGAGATACCTCATGGTCCAGCAGATATCAAATGATATTCTCACTGGGAAACTTCAATCGGATAACTCAGACTTGATCGCCGATCTATCAGCTCTACTACTGCAATGTAAGTGGGCAATTTCTCATTTTAGCTTGGTATGGCGGCTTCAATTCTAGGGAGCACAACTTGAAGTTTATCAAATCTCACCAGTTTCTTCCTCACGGGAAATGCAATGAAAACTTTTATAAAAGCGTCTTGGAAAAGTATTCAAAACTGCCGTGAGTCACTATGATTCTTACTTCTGATTCAAGGTCCAAGAAAATTGTTCCCGCTGAAGCTGAGTCTCAGTTCTTGAATAAAGTCACAAGAATTCCTTTGTTTGGTGTCTCCTGGCATGATGTCAAAGTTAGTTTAATGATTGAATTTCTAAGAGTAATGCGAGGCTATTATCGATTGCGTAGAATTCAAGACAATATTTGTTTATTTGCTGAATATGTGCTACAAGATTTGAATATTTACTTCTCATCATGACTATTTGAACATTTGCATTTTGGCAAATTTCTTCATGAAAGTCTATTCAATGACCATTTCTGGTTTTGATTGCGTTTAAATCTTTACTCAATAAATGCTCAACCTAATTACATACCTCAACATAATTATAGTACATGTTCTTCCTTATAAAGAATACTTTACAAAAGAAAGATTTTCAACTTTTAGTTTTACTTTTTGCACTAATCTTGAAAAGATAATTTTTCTTCAATAAATAATATTTGCGAAGAAATTAAGCCAAAATATATTTTCCTCGAAATCTTAAAGTTTATCTAGAATTAATGAATTTATATTCTCTCAAATAGGGCAAGAACGACGTGGATATTCGTCTCGGTTTGAACCCTTCAGGAATTCTTGTGTATGAAGGGGACTCAAATGCCGGTCTATTTCTCTGGTGAGTTCTTCGCGTCGATATAAGTTGAACATTTAAACGCTGATCAACCGACTATATACGCGTTTCGTCTTTTTTATCGAGACTCATCAGTAGAGCATAGGTTGAAGAGAAATCAAATTAATTTCAGAGTAGTTTTTGCTCAATTTCTGACTTCCAAGCAACCTTGACACTGCATTCCAGAAAGGTCATTTTGGCCATTGTCAAGTGAATCTCTATTAAAATCCCTGAATTTTTGCCGTATAGATTTTTCAATGATTCATTTTAATGCATAGTCAACAGATTTGCTAAAGGGGAGAATCAATGTATTTTTGAAATTAAAAAGATTGGAAATGTTTGCAAATTTCCTTATGATGTCATGCAGAAAACCCTTCAAGATGATGGAACTTTTGAACATGTTGAATCCATAAGAAGAAACCTTTTACAAAGTTCATTTGAGGAAAAGTGTTTCAAGTAACATAGATACCTCACATTCTAAATTGCTCTCCGATTATCAATTCAAAAGTATTTATAGCAACGTGACGAATCATTTTTCAGAATGCTGCAATAATATTATTAACACCAAAAAATGCATATTCGAGGCATAATAGCGTTTATTGTCTCTTGATCCATAAACGGTACACAGGAGGTGTTAATTCCCCACGTGTCTTGGTTTCAAAATAAGATCAAGGTTCCTCCATCAAGGTTCCTGATGAAGTAGCATGATTATTATTTTTTCGATAATTTCAATCTGAAAAAAATAATTTTCGGTACTTTTGAATATGAGTGCAAAAGAATGCATTTCCTTAAAGATTTATATATACTTTTCCGTAGGACAAACGGATACATATCCACTTATTTTATTCACACTTTTTATAACGTTATTTCACCTTAAAAATTGCCTATTTTTAAAACTTTTTTTCAAAAGAAACATTTTACTTTGAATATAGCAATTGATCGACGATTTTGTAGTGTTTTACAATTTAATTACAAGGGAAACTCTTCAATCCCCGTAATGATACTAGTAGCATGACAATTAGTCGAATAGTGCGTCGATCCTTCTGCATGTAGATATGGCAAGAACTATTTACCAGACATGTTTCGACCTATCAGGTCTCCTCAGTAGGACTATGTTCACCGAACCCCTAAATTGAATTCAAACTCGATAACTATGTAGTTAAGTGCAGGGATATTTATATGATCCAGGAAGTCGGTTAGGATAGGAAGTCCTAACAGACTTGTCCAGAAAGGAAGAATTTTGTGCTAGTTTTAAATTATAAGTTCTATTTGTAAAAACTAGAAAATCTCGAATCTTTCAGTATGATTCGTTCTTTTTGGGAAAATCCTTTCTCTATATTACCACGATCAGTTTTTCATTAGTATTGAATACTAGTCCAAGATAGTTTTGGATATTGAATGAGAGGTCTTTATAAGGATTGTTTTAGAAATTAGATACGGTGATAATGTCGCCTAAATTTATTCGATTAACTATGAAAATTGTCCCAAAAGGCCATTAAAAGGGGAACAAGATCAAAAATCCTTTTCTAAATCTCCAGCCAAGAGGCCCAAACAAATTTCAACTACTGATTCTTGGTTTTTACTGAAGACAAAATAAATCAAAGTCCATTGATTAACCCCAGTCATCATTGCACAATTTAAAACTTATTTAAATTCATTTAATGATTTCCAAGCATTATAAGCTATCGTTATCTTTATTTAAAAGTAGTACAATAACTTGTCAGAGATAAAATATAATTTGGTAAATTACGATCTAAATAACGTCTTCGATTAACTATTTTTCAGTAAAATAAAGTAGGTTTAATGAACGATTTTACGTTATTTATGTTAATCTTCAAATAACTAAATATATGGTTCGTAAGGTAGAGAGGAAAAATGCTTCAAATTAACTCTGTAAATTAACTGAAATTCCAAGTTATATATTGAAAAAAGGATTTTCTACTTACTTAAATCCTGTTTATGAAAATAAGCAATCGGTAGCCTTACTTTTTGTAGTCAATCATTAAGTATTACACAATAAGTAATAAACTATCTAGGAACCAAATCGATAATATAGTCTTGAAATGGAAGAAGATCAAGATCGTCATGGAGGCGATCAACAACGAAACAGTAAGCTCATTACCCTTTATGAAGACATCTACACCTTAAAGTGACTCCGATCATTTAGCAAAGGATTGAAAGCTCCGAATTCGTCTTTCGCTCATCTAGCTATGAAAAGACACGTGAACTATTCCGTTCCTGTGTCGAATTCCACATATTCTACCAACTGGCATCGTCCACGAAGCCGAAGAAACGCTCGAATAGCTTCTTCAAACGAAACAGCCTCTTCTCGTTGAGTTCGAGGACCGAGTTTGAGCTCCATCAGCGACGCTCGCTTGGAAGCACAAGCTTACGAAGACAGAAATCCTATAGTTATGCGGCCAATGATAAAGCGACAAATTCAAAAGTCACCCGAGAAAAGTCTGTACATAGCTTTAGACGCGCTCCCAGCCGAGGCATCTCCATGAGGAGGCCTTGAAGTTAACAAAAAGTATTAGCGAATTATTAGAATTGCCAAAATAAAAAGATTTCTTTTCTGTTATGCTTTGATAAAATAATTTTAATTTTCAAATCCAATGACTTGTTTAAAACACAAAGAGCTAGATCTATGGAGTAGCAGGATTTTCAATCAATATGATTATGCAATTGATTTTCAAGCATTCTCAATTGTTCTTTTTATGACAAAAAAAGAAGAGCATTCAACGAGCTACATAGAGTCAACCTTGGATTGGAAGGTTTTTTGCAAAGTAAATTTCATTACCTCCAAGTAATATGATGAAATATCATATCAACAATGTACCTATGTACGATTGAGTCTATTTGGTAAGAAAAAAAAATATTTCTTTTTTGTTCTCATAAAATTGAAATTGTTTGTGAAAAAAGAGACTAAACAGTGCGTGCGTAAGTACACTTAAACTTGAATGGTTGAAAAGCACACATTTGTGTGTGTAGAAATCTTCGAGTAACTCAAGTTTTAACGAAATCAACAATACAAATCTTCTTTATGACGTTTGAATATCCGTGACAAGGTATTGTTTGATTGCAGTGGTATTATCATAATCTTTCGAAAGTTTGCTAGTGAGTGACAGTCTCAGTTAATATGACAAAACTAACTCTAAGCCCTTCTTCTTTAGGCAAACATCATGCTCTCATTCCAGGGTCCGATGAACGTCATGAGGAACCCCGAGCAGAAGGCCTTTCTCGAAAATGGAGGTGAATATTATCAAATGAAGAATGCTGCGGAGCAGAATGTGGATACTTTTGCAAAGCGTCGCTTCAAGAATGAAATAAACCACGAGGTGAATCTTTATAGATATTCAACATAAATCTTTTGAATAAAGACTCTAGTAGTTCAATATCAGATGAGCTCTTTGCACAAGATATCCTGATATTTTAATGCAAAATTCTCTTCTCCATAGATTAAGAGTTCTTCATTCAATTACGGATTGAATCAAAACAACGGATACACATCCAGTCTGAGCTATATGAACAACACAATGCAGCCTGCTTATCAGATGCAAAACTTTAACCAAGAGAAAGGCTACTATCCCTATACAATGGAGAATATGAGAACTCCTAATGAGCAATTCAACAACCAACAGACTTCATTAAAGACACCGTTGAATAACCAATATCGCTATCAAAATACTTATGGTGTTTATTCTAGAAAGAACATTGAAGGCAATGAAGAGGGATTAGCTCAGGTTAGAAATCAATTCCAAATACCTGAAGCGAATAAAATCATTTCTACGGACTTGACGAAGAAGGGCTTCGAAGATCTTGAAGCCGCGGTGATCCCTTCAGTTACTGACCGGATCGCTTCACTTTGTAGGAACGCCAAGGTTGAATCAGACAAATTGACCAGATCCTCACTAAGATTTCCCAGAAGAGCGGGTAATTCTTGCTTTATTAAAAATTTTGAGATACGATAATAGTAAAGTGTTCTGTATTCAAGACGGTTTTTCAAGCAACTTGAGTCACATTAAATCTTTGCTAAGCAAGTAATTACACAGATTCAAAGATTGTAATGTTATTAGAAAAATCAGTTTCCAGTCACTTTTTCATAATCTTTAGAGGAATAAATACGATTTATACCTAGACATATGATTACTACTGTTCTTAAAAAAGTAAATTTTACATTTTGTAAGTAACCACATGATTAAGCCCAACATGATTAATATTGATTTCGATTCGAATCTAGTATCTTCCTTGAGATACCCCTCAAATGGTCGAATGCTCCTCGATCAGACTGATCTTACAACTAGCAACGTGATGAACGGAAATTTAAATAACAACAATAAAGCTTCCTGCGATCATAACCAAGGTGACTTCTTCCATTGCCCCAACTGCCTCTGCTTTCAGGACAACACTGGCCTCTTGAAGCAACAACACCGCTCACGATCCTCCCAGCGCCCAGCGATGGAGGCAGGTCAGAAGCAAAACTATTATCTCAACATAACACGCCCAATGTGCAAGACAATGAGTCAGTCGATTTCCTTGAACGACATCAACTGCACTGGGATCCAAGCGCAGCTAAGTGTGGACGAACTTCGAGATGACATCCAGCAGGGCTGGTTGTTGAATAACTCTCAGAGGCAAAATAATTCCCAGATTGTGACTAAACCCAGTCATCAGCCGCAACATCGTGGTGGAGTCGAGGAGTCCTTTAAAGCTAACGCCAGCTCCGAGTCTGACGGGGATAATGAGCTCTTGAAGGCTTGCAATTTGTCACCAGGGGACTTTGTCAACCTTATTGAAATGGAGAAGAGTTCCTCACAAGATGACGGTTCAGTCTACTTGAAGAGAAACGACATGGAAGTGGTTATTAAGCTGGCAAAGAGGGCTTTAATCGTCGGAAAGCAGGTAAGTCTCTTAAGCAAAGTCGACATTGATTTGAAAGCATTTATCACAACTTGTTGTTACGCTTTAAAGTTCATAGAGATCTTATCTTTAGGGGATGCTGTCATGTTTTTTCTTTCATCTTTAAAAAAAACTTGATCTCACTGGCTTTCTTTTGAGATTTTGATTATTTGTGGCAAATCTAGGCTATTCTGAGACCAAAGTATATTTAGCATAAGGTTTGAAGATTTAAATAATAACACGAGGTAAAATGTACTAAAAAGACAGAGGATTGTTGATAAAATTATTCAATGACGAACAAACTGGAGAAGCCCCAGATGAGCAGACTTCAACGAATAGAAAACTTGAATAGTGCATGGAATTCCAAGAAAATATATTGAAGCATATCTAAATTGAGAATATATGCTATTCTTAATAAATAACAGGAAGAGTCATTTAGAGCATAAATTCAATTTTACGAATGCAAATTTTGAGGAAAAAATAAATATTTCTAATAATCATGTAATTTTTGATCATTAAACTAGCTTGGTTTTCACGGTTTAATGCTTGAGAAATTTTTATTGATGAAAACAGTGAAAGTCTACTCTGAATTTTATTTCACATCTTTCCAGCAGATATACATTGCATGCATACATTTACAAGGTAAAACCTTATCGTAAAATAAATATGCTTTACAGACTCCAAGTTAGCCAGAAGAGGATTAGCGTTTTTTAAGAATCTCTTTTTTAATCAGGAATTTTGAAAATTTTCTTCAGTGTATTTTAAAGTTTAATAAGCCTGAATTCATTTCTACTCACAGGACACAGAGGTAGCAGCTTCATTAAAGAGAGGTCTCGATATACACTTTGGCCGAGCCTGGCATGTTGTGGCCGGTCTAGGCCCCTATGGCTCCCACGTGGCTTCTGTGCAGGGCGCCTTGGCTCACTTCAGACTTCATGGCTGGGCCTTTCTCGTATGGCAAACTCCGGATGAGTGATGAGCGATTTCAAATTTTATCTTTGAAAAAACACTTTTCGCTTATTTCTAAGCTATAGTATTATTTTGCAAAATAAATAGATTTCTTATGCATTATTGGAGGGACTGCTTTCTCTCGTAAGAAACAATGTATAGCTTTTCTGGGTTGGGAGTAAACATGTGTTCTACAGATTATTTTTGGATTTATTCTTTCTTAAAAAAACACATTTTCAATCAATGCAAGGAAAATGATATAAGAGTTTTAACATTGAGCTTTGGACTTCAAGGATTAAAAATGTCTGTCTTACATAATCAAAAACTCTGCTTAAAGCCAAAATAACAGTGTTTAATTTCATGGTGGACTCTTATCGAGGATTATTTTTCAAAGATACTTTTGAAACTGATTAAATCTTATTTTGAGTTTCTATAAAGCTGGCAGATTGAATATAGAAGAAATAATAATATTTTAACGGCTGACAGGACGTTTCGGGATTGGTTGGATCATTCCCTTCTTCAGTTGTTTTTGAAAGGCAGCATTTCCAGGCTTCCGTTCGTTTTCAAACTAAATATATATGTTGCTGTTAAAGTGGAAACCTTGTTAATGTGTACACTCTCAAGCTTGCTTTGTGCATATTTCTTGCATTAAGTGTCATCTGCTTTCGGTACGTATTGCAAGCGATCGTTTATGCCTGTGATATAAAATTAAATGCGTGGGTTAAAATCTGGGGGTCTTCACTATTGGTTATGTGTTACCGTACATTCAATGAATCAGAAATTAAGCTTAATTCATTGAACATACTGGGAATTAAGCTTAATTCCTAATTCAATGAATATACGGTAACAAAGGCATAAACGGCGGCCTGCAATATGTACCAAATGCAGATGTATTCAAAGCTAATTTAAATGAAGAAAAACGATAGAAGTGACAATTCATGACACTTAATGCAAGAAATATGCACAAAGCAAGCTTGAGAGTGTACACATTAAGAAGGTTTCCACTTTAACAGCAAAATATATCGTCTACCCCACTCTCTCATTGGCCAATCTCCCTCAAGTTCAAGATTACTTCTAAAGAAGAAATATTGCTAAACTAATGTCAAGTTTTCCAAGGCACTGATGTTGAGCAACATGCTCTAATGATCCTGCTCAATTTTCTATTGAATTGGAAAATTTTCAACTCATCTGGATTTGGCTTATCTTTATCTGTAGCTGGATATTCCACTTTGGAAGTTGAACATAGTAATATATGAACATTTTCAATAAAGTCTTAAATATTCTTTAAGACCTTAAAAGTCTCAACCATCTTTGGATAGCTGAATGTAATCTGTATTCATGTTTGTTAATTCTGATTACTTGCCTCCTTATTGTGTGGCCAATTTTCGTATGACCATAAACTGAAGTGCAATTCATTTAACACTCATAATACGAAAGGACGAAAAAGAAACATACAAATTTTTTTTCAATATTCAATCTTGGCACAAATTAACCGAATGTTCGATACAAATGTTCTTAGCGCAATTGTTACACCTCCGACTGTCAATTTTGATTCGTTTCGCATTCAGGACGTAACTGAAGCCAAAGTTTCAGCCCATATTTACCCATACTGAATGGACAGTGTAATTTCATGGTTTAATTCTTCAATTGAACTCAATTAATAATTTTAATTGATATTACAATTCTGGACGAGAATAATCTTTTAAGTATTAAACGTGAACAATTTAAAAGGATTTTCTCTGGTATTGTGAGGATTAAATAATAATTTAAATTAATAATACTGTTTAGAGGGGTATTCATTTTCTCTTTTCAAACCGAAGATACTACCACTTTTATAAGATATTTGGACCTCGCGTAGTTCGTTATATAGTAACGTCATATTAATCATTAATTTCACGTCTAAGAAAATAACCTAATAAGAAGCATAAAAGCAAGTTTAGGCAGGGAGTCTTTGAAAATGTTTTTCGAAGTCGTATGACTAAGCTATTTTCTTATAATCAAGTCCAAGAATAAAACTTGGATACAAACTGTTCACCCCTTCAATCATGGTGTTAGTCAGATTATTGTGAAGAAGGCTACTCTTTCTAATACTACCAATATATGTCAGGTCATTCCTTGTTGAGAGAAGGAAAACTTGTTGACTTCAAAATGCAAATGTGAAACTACTGGTGTTGTTGGGATATTAATTGTTTTTGTCTACTTATATGAATGAGAGAATTCTACAAATGAGATTAAAGAGATTATTCTCTTGATCAACTGAGGTTAAGTAAGGTGCATCAGAAAACTGCGAGTTGATTGGTCATAGTAAGCTCATCCAATCAAAGAGCGTCTAGGAGAAATGATATTGTTGATTTTTGATTTTGCTTAGTATCATTTTCATGAAACTTATTCTACTTACAGATACTCAGAAAGTGAGTCTTTTTCTCTATATAATTTCTTTTAAAATTTTGACACAAAAGCTATTTCCATTTAATTGCATAACTTGATTACCTTAAAGAACGGTTTCAATAATAAGAATTGTATTCTCTTTTCAATCAACCTCTGGAATTTCATCTCAGCCAGTAGCGCTTGTGAATCAAAAATTCCTTGGAAAACGCTATTTTTCAGAGTTTTATTTAAATTATCTCAGCATAATGATTGCCTGTGTCAACATTTCAATTTTACATCCATGCCGAGAGTTTTATATCTTAAGAACCGGTTTAAAGTCAAGATCACGAACTTAATTGGAACGATAAATCCTACTTTTGGCGTGACGTGTTTCTCCTTGGATACGCTCTGAAACTTTGAAAGAGTATTCTTGTGAGGAGAATTTATATACTGAAAGTTGAGTGGCTGAAAAATGGTGAGAAATATCAACCTCTAAGTGTATCTCTACTAAGATCCAAGCATTTTTAACCAATTTGCTAATTTTAATTCTGTTGCCTCGTAGGATTTTGAAATTAATTCAGACTTTACATCGCGAATACTAAAATTTGAAAATTATTCAAATGCACTCAGTGTTTTACTAACAGATTATCTTTTTTTCTTTGAACTGAGTTTTATAGCTCAGTCTAACTCTCTTCGGGATCACATGAGGGGTTATAATGGGGAAGGCGGGTTTTAAACTATTTACAAAGTAAGCTCATTTCGAGGAGGGAGGATACCAAACTCGAACCCACGCCATATAATAAAACATATTATAGGACTTCAAGATTGAATTGCAAAATATCAAATGATTTGGGATCAAAATCATGCTCCTACCGCGCAATTCGAATGTGCATTGAATCTCATTTTTAAAGAACACTTGTTAGGAATGAGAACTAGTACAACCCTTACACAGAATATGAATTAAGAGACGATAATCTACATGAAAATTCCAAAAAGATTCACAAATGAGAGTTAAGGCTCCCTTTACTAAGTTAAATGCAAAGTTGTTTTGCAAAAAGTTGTTTTGATAAGCTAATTAAAGCTGATTAGAACAGCTCAAAAATTCAGAAATGAACCAAGCTTATTGAATCGTCAATAAACCACTTGAAAACATTTTCTGCGTTATTAACATAACAAAAACAGGATCGTACTTGCTTCGTACATTAGCTTTGAAAATCTCCTCTTCCCTTAAAGGTCATTTATAAACGAAATTATAATTGTGCATTTCAATGCAAATTTATATAGTTTAAAAAATATATATTCATTCATCATCATATTATTTCCATCCTCTGTTTTCAACGTTTTGCAGTAAAGTATTTGATATTTAAGAGAAGAAAATCAATAGGGAGATTTTTCTTTCTGATTAAGCACTACTATATTCTGGTTATATAACAGGGCAAGGAACACACCTACTTTAGAGGGTATTAAATATAACAAGAAACCGAAGGAATTATAGAACCAGAGATAGATAGATACTGGCTTAATACTCTAAAAAGTGGTAACTATTCTTTTCTTTCGAGTTTCACATTTTTTATTGCCTGCTTTATCCTTGGTACACTTTTATAGTTCATTGTTCTTTGCATTTGGGTTTCGACTAAGCTTATTCGACTCCTATTAACTCAAGAATTGCATTTGCAATCAATCAAGATGCTACGAAGCAAAGGAGAATAAACACTTTTAGAAATGAGTTATTGTAAAGATAATTGTGGCCTCATCCAGCTTTATTACACAAAGATTGAGTCAGAAGTTCGTCTTATTTCAGTGCATATCTCTAAATAAATTTCTTGTCCAAACATTAGCATGCCATTCTCTACTCTAAAACCTATATCCTGATAGTTTAAGGAATTAGTTGATTCAAGAAGAGAATGAATAAATATAGGATTTTATAATTTCGTCAATCTTATTGGCTTACCTGTCAGTCGCACCAGAAATAAGAAATCTAATTTAGTTATTTTGATCACTATTAGAGAACATCTTCTGAGTAAATATTTGATTTTATAATTGCGAAATCTGGGATTCTCCTTGGTGCTCTTGTGTATCACGTGTAGAAAGATAAAAACCAATATAGTTATCAGAGACATCTAGAGTAAATACCAAGACATTTTCATAATAAAGAAAATATTTTAAAATTAAAAAGTTGCAAGAACTTCTGTCAAGAAGACAAACGCTGTTTTTTTCATGTTGTTGACTGTTGTTATAAGAACAAAAATATCAGAAGTTCTAAATTCTCGTAAACACATGATCCAGTCTTATCAAGATGGCTCTCTCGAACAAAAGCTGGATGATATATATATATTTATGAATGTCTTAAAATTTACGATCCAATTACAGTATTGGTTAATAAAAATATTGTAATATTTAACGGGTGTAAAATAATATGATTACAAGCCCAAGATCGCAAACTGAGATTAACACTTGGTCTGGAATAGCGATCATTCATGAGTTCCTCGAAAGTAAACGACATTTATAATGGGTTTACATTTCTTATCATATCTATGATTTGAGTCAGGCTTGTAACGCATGAGTATTGTTTTCCCATAAATAGTTGATGATTAAGAAATATGACTAACTGATTTAATTATTTTTGAATGAATGTTTACTTATTCTTCAAGAAATTCATTCATGTATAATTTTAAGCATGTTTCAAAACTATCGAGGGAAAAGCTTGCGAACAATAGAATGAAAATTAAGTATCATCGAGTAATGTAGGAATTAATCATATTCCTGCTTTTAAATATCGGTGAATGTTTGTAAGCAATGTTACAGACGAAAGCCTGCAATTTGTGAAATAATGACCTCATTGATCTAAATCACTCACAAGACTTGAAAATATGATTTACCATTGATGGCTGAATTCCCATAATTAAGTTAAAGCATTAATCCATCTCTTTTAATTCGAAAGGATTTCCTTCCGGCTATTTGAATGCAACATTCTACTGGTTTCACTATAATATCATATATTATGAATGATATATTATGAATGAAAATCAGCTTGATCACCAGATATTGATTCACTCGTATGGTATTAATCTCTCCTTTGTGTATTGGATCTCAAAATCTAAACTGAACTAACTCTTCTGGCGGATCAAATGCTCAACCCTTATATGAACTTGGTTAGAGTTAGATTGGGCAAGCTTGATTTCTTTGAAAAATCATTTTCCGATGTTGGATTTCTCTCTAGTGGAAGAATTGC
The DNA here is from genome assembly GCA_000715275.1 of Gyrodactylus salaris. Lineage (NCBI taxonomy): Eukaryota > Metazoa > Platyhelminthes > Monogenea > Gyrodactylidea > Gyrodactylidae > Gyrodactylus > Gyrodactylus salaris. The sequence continues at coordinate 42,979 of KL566928.1, forward strand.
TTTGTCCCAAACTTTTCAATATATTAGTAATATTCTAAATTAACATAAGTTGGCTGTAACTTACCACCCCTATAGATTTCTTATTTAAAAAAGAGATAAGTTACGATCAAACAAAACCATCATTCTACCTTCTTTAATGAATCACTGTACGAAACACCTAGAAGGATATAGCGTTTTCTTGTTAATGATTAAAAAATAAATGATATAATGGCAGCTTCTTATTCCTCAGTGAGTCATGAATATGTATACATGAGTATAGATTACTTAATCAGTGTTGATTGCTAAAAAAGAGAATGATAGTAAAGAAAGATAGATATATAGCGCTCTCGATAGAGGCAATAAAAAGCTTTGTGCAGGTTATCTAGAATATTTCATTGCAAATTCATCAAGAATGGCTAATTAATGATATTTCTAACAATATCCTATTGAATAAAGGATTGAATGCAGTCCAGAGATGTGCAGAAAATTCGTGATAATTTTCATACTACTTGTAAGATGTGAGTGTATTATTATTATTTGTAGAGAATAAGTAAAGTACAATTTACAAATTCAACTTTTTCTCTCTAGACAATAAGTAATACTTGATAGAGAATGTCTAAACACTTTTAATTAATTTGATTATTCCTAAGCCCCTTGAAGTGAATTTCAAGCATGTAATAGTTGAAGAGTTTAAATATCTATTCTTAGATCTCGACTGTTATCAAAATCATACGGGAAATCAGTCGCTCGTTATTAAAACACATCCGAATTACAAGTTCCCAATAGCTGAGGAGACAGAGGTACTCATAGACTGCATTTATCTCATTGGGAGAAAAGATGAGCACATTAAATTCTCACTTGTCAAATACGACTTGAGGGATTCTGAGAAAAAGGCAGAGGTTTTGACTGTTGGAAAGGCTGACTATATTGAGAATGTAAGTTTTATTATTAATATATTGATATTATTTATGTTTTTCAGAAAACAAGAAGTTGAAAATAATCATTCTTAAAGACTGTTAATTGGTTTCTTTCTTGGCCTTGGTGAGACTCAAACCCACAGACTTGATTAGGTCGATGATTTGAGTTCCAAATAAAGACCGCTTAGGCTGTATAATAAAATTCTGTCACAAGGGGAAGCTATGCTAGGAATAATTACTTTAACTAAGCTGACTTTTCTTATTTCAAGGCGTCAATCATGAAACTTTTCAAATTGACGCTTAAGGCAAAGGACATAAATCACAGCTATTCTTGCCGATTGTCACACGACCTTGAAGGTTCGCTATATGAGACGAAAAGCATCCAATTCAATGTTACATGTGAGTTTCAGTATTTTGTTGAAATAATAAAATCTTAAATTTAGTTTGGAGTTGCTTGAAAAAGCTATTTTTGTAGCAGAAATAAAATAGTATCACTTGGAGGTTTGTTTTATTTTTGGATGATCGAATTTTTCAACCATCCAGTCCACAGTTGATGCTTGATTTAGAAATTCAGGTTCCTAATAATTCGAAATACTTCAGTTGAGCCAAAAAGAATCGAAATGATTTCAATTCCAAATGAGAGAACCAAGGAAGGTGAGGAAAAAGTGTTCAATTGTAGAACAGAGGTCAGCAATCCAAAGCCCATTATTGATTGGTTGCAATTCGATCGTAACGGCATGGTCATACAAATCGACGAAAGCGACGGACTTCATGTGAGTCAGACTGAGTACAAAGCACTCCTAGGGTCGAATGTTGCAGAGTCAAACCTCACGGTCGTCTCAGACAGAATTCTCAATGGAAGGCGCTTCGAGTGCACCATTACTTATAACGGCATGCAGAATATCCTGAACGAGCAAAAGATTTTTGAGGTTTCCTGTAAGTTAACTCTTAAAATAACACAAGTAGGATTGAGATTTCGTTTGTCTATCACTTTCAGATCTCCCTGTTGTAAGGTTATCAATGGTAGGTAGCCCAAAAAGCATATTTAGCATATTTTTACATGTTGTTTCTTATATCAAGCTGATGATAAATAACTTTTTTTAAATGCTCTAGCTAGTTAGAAAAGCATATTTTAGCATATTTATTGACAAAAAGCATATTATTGAGAATATTGAGATAAATTATGCATTTCAGAGGGTTTAAAGTAATAATTAGCAAGAAAAGTGTACTAATTTTATTTATTTGAAATGTCATAATTTTTATCAAACTAAATGAGTTTTCACTATTTTATTGAAGAGGCTACTCATTTTAATTTGTATGACGCGATTTAGATTAATATTTTATGCATTTTTTGAGCATATTTCTGATAAAAAATGAAATAATATTTTTCTAGCATATATGCTCAAAATAAAGCATATTTTCTGGGCGCCCTAGTTCTCATGAATAGTACGCCACTGATAAATATTACTTGATATCAAAATTATTCTGACATCAATCAACCAGTTTGTAAACACATTTCGCGATCGACCGACACTTTTTTTCTCAAGCGTCTCATTTTCTCGAATGCTTTTCAACATGGACTTAAGCTCTCTAGTTTTTTCTCTTGATAGCATTAGACTCTCAGCATCTGATTACTATAGAGTTGGTTTATAACTTTTTATAAGTGAAAAATTAATAAACTCTAATACACTCCAAAAAGTTATATAAAAACAGTTTTTTAAACTCTAGAATTCAGGCTCATTGAAATTATCGAATCGATACAAATATCGGAACTGTTCTATAATTTAGAATATTGAATAAGATTTGGACAGGTTTAAACTAAGACTTCTTCAATTTATACTCTTTCAGCAATGAAAGTGTTTCTTGTAAATAAAGGGATTCAATTATTAAAGCTTCAAATTGATTATGCCTACCGCGATCACAAATTTTAAAGAAATATCAGAAATCATATAAATAAGCATTCTTTAAATTAAAAATGGGTTTTTCATGTGAAGAATAATAGGTTGAAAATATAAATTTTTCTTCTTACTTAAGTCCCACCAAAGAAGCTTGATCTAACATCAGACAGTGAAGAAGGCGTGATCGAGGGCGTTCCGATCATATTGACGTGCCAGTCTTCAGTTTCTCATCCCCCGGCGACAATTGAATGGTTCGAAATCTCCTCACGACAAGACCAGGATTGGATCGAGATCAGTGATCTCGCTATAATGCAATCGGTAATTTGAAAGCATAGACTATGTTTCTAATAACAACTCTAACATGTTCCTTAGCTACCTGGAGATTTTGGAGGGATTGAGACGTACTCTAAGCTCAATCTCACACAGACGTTTAAGAATAGAAATGGACACATTTACAGATGTCGGATATCGCATGCTTCTTTTGAAGAGAGCGTCACGAAAGATTATCGAATAAACATTCTTTGTGAGTTTATGCATATTTTTAGATAGCTTCATTAGCATAAAAATGCGATATAAATAATTATAATCCAATATCCTTACAATACCTGGTTAGAGAAGATATAAAGGTTTTCCTACAGTAAAAAATTAATCGCCTAATAAGATGAAATGAAATTCATGTGAAATACTTAATATGTGACTGTCCTCAATTACAATGACCAATCAAATTTCTCCACTCTAAATTTATTTTTCACACTGTTATTAAACCATAAAAAATATGCATATTAGTCCCTGAAAAGAAGCCACTATAATTCTGATTTAACGTTCATTTTAGACACTCCTGATGTGGTCGTAACAATTGAAGAGTCAGACCCAAGAGAGAACGATTCCTTGACACTAAGGTGTTCTACAACACGTGGAAATCCAGATGGTGACTTTGAATATGAGTGGAGATTCGAAACTATTCGTGATGAGGCTACATCGGTTGACTATAACTCAATGAAGATTAACTTGACTGAGAAAAGTTCAGTATTACGGTTCAACTCAGTCGTAAGGAAGAATATTGGATGGTACGGCTGTAGGGTTACTTCGCCAGCTGGTTCATCTACTTCGAGCGTTTTCCTCATGATTAAATGTAAGTGAAGAAAAAAACCATGAAGTTATTACGATTTAAACGCTTCTTTCTAAGACCTTCCCGAGATAACAATCAAGACTCAAAGAACCATCTACGGATTCATTGGCGAGCCAGGTATATTCAGAATCGAGATTGATTCAGTACCCGCTGTAGACGCAGTCCAATGGTTTCGTATAGACCCAGTCACGAGTGTAATGCGAAAGGATCCATCTATTGAAGTCACGAAATTGAGCGACAATATTTATGTAATGAAAACTGAAAAGATTATCCACAGCTCCTTCGGGAAGTACCTCTGTCATCTGAGTCAAGAGCTCGGCTCGAGGGAATTCCAATTTGAAATTAAACCGAATAAGAGTGAGAAAATTTATTTTATGATTTCTAATGGTTCAAAATAACTGTTTCCACCAAATTAAGACTAGATTTTTTAATAGAATAAATCTTATAATATTATTTAGGATACATTTTTTCTGCAATTAAATGTATAAAAGAAACAATCAAAATAAAGCATATTTTCTTGATGCCATAGTTATAAAAATCTTATGAAATTAAAGTCAAATTAAAAACGGCATTTCCTCAAGAACTCTTGGAGATCCCTGAAAACAGCATTGAAGTTATAGAGAGGAGGAGTTCAGTTGAAATCATCTTTGAGCCACCCTTGAATGGTTATTTTGATAAAGTGACAATAAGAGCTTGTACCAGGAGCCTATTGGAAATGAACGAGAACCTCTCAAAGGATCAAGGCTTTAGATCTCGAAATGGTAACCTCCTAAATATTCTATGTGAAGATCATAAGGTGAGTATATCTCTCAAATAAAACAGTCATTATAGATGATATAATCTTAACTAGGAGTCATAGACTATGACTTTATGAAATATATTTATTTTGGAAAGTATTCTAATCCATATTCTGCTTGGCTTGTTATTTCATAAATATTTCTCATTAAATAATGATCTGTTTTATTTTACTAAAAAAATAGTTACCCTCATTTTCAATGCCTGTATATTAGGTCACTGCTTTTTGATTTTACCTCTTTTAGATCGCGCATAATCGTAATCTAGACATGATTTCACGAGGAACTGTGTATTAAATATTTATTCTATGTGTGGAAAACAGGCCAAAACTTAAACCGGGACTATCAAAAGATTTTGTGAGAGATAGGAGTAATATTTGGGAAATATCCTTTAGAAGAAACGTTCTCAACTAAAAGCCTTTTGTTTGGAAGATGTGACTGATGCGCGATATCTAGTTAACCCTCGCTCTGCAAACAGGGTATTTTTCTACCCAGTACCAACTTCAAATTGAAATAAATTTGGAACGATATATATTTTCACTAAGATATTTCTATTTATCCTAGTATGTGACAAGCCTAA
>KL566930.1:3285-13606 GCA_000715275.1 Gyrodactylus salaris
AAATTAATAAAGAAAGATTTCTATTTCTAATTGGTCGAGAGAAAGGAGTGTTGAAGAAGAGGAGAGAACCAATCAGAATAGGACCAAGATTTTTGTATATAAGAGACTGAGACCGATATGATTTATTAACTGGAAATTGTTGCTGCGTTAACCGCGATACCCTGTCCCACTCCCCGGTGAAGAGACAACTGAAGAAGAGAGTGATCGTCCCACCCTCGAAACGTCTTGTCGAACGGCCCAGACCCTCCCACAAATCCTTAGAACCTAAGGTATAGAGACGACCAGGTCTCATAGATGTATTGGTAAATTTGTTTATTAATAAGTTTGAAAAGGGCTTGATAATTGTTTTCTAATGTTTTTAATATAATATGTATGATCTGAGATATTATAATGAATATATATATATAACAAGGTTTGAGTTAAAAAGTTTAAAAAGAAATCACAAATGTGAAAGGGTCGTAACCTTCAACTTTTAGGGACAAAACGCATATCATTTATGAAACAGAAGGAGTCATTTAGGCCAAGAATTTCGACATTTTTCTTTATGATTGCCAAAAGGAAATCATCTTCAAGAAGAATTCCGTCAATAGTCTGTGTTATGTTTGGAACAATAGAAGGGAACATGTCACTGTGAGTGAAATCTCTGTGAAATCTATAAAAAAGATTGAATTAATTTTTTTTCATTAAAAAAGTTTCTTTACTACTTTTCATTGAAAACAAGAGAGTTTTTTCTGCTAGAATAGAGTGCTTTTAATAGATTGTTTAGGAAAGAAACTAACTTGATTGCTGAGTAGAAGAAAATGAAACGGGATAGGAAATTCCGGGAAATCTGATCAATCTCCACAAACACTTTCAACTCTGGATGTAATTTGACAATCAAGTCTATGACGTGATTGGTCCATTTGATTTCATTGTCAATGAGCTGATCAATCAGACAGCCATCGAGTAGGGAGAAGTCATCCATTCTTCCCTGACAAATTAGGAATAGGCCAAGAATAGGCCGGTGGAGGAAACAGGTCATCAGATTACCATTCCACGGTACAGCTAGATTTTTTAGTTAGAGAAATTTTATGAGTTTTTTTGGGAATTTCAAAAATTCAAGGGAATAATGAGATAAAAACAGGTTTAATTACAGATCTTTTATAATTGCAAGTACTTTTTCACAGATGTCAAACAGTTCATAGGAGGGTTAGCGATAGAAAAATACTCACTTTCAGATAGAGAGGTAGGATACTTTTTCGGACTAAGTAGGCATAGGATCGGCTCTTGAAACTTTGAGTTCATATTTAGGAAATACTTTGACCGAGATCCATCAACAATCAGGAATAGGGGTCTTCGAGTTGCAGACAATAGATCATCTGAGGTTAATCTTTAAGAAAGAAGAATTTAAAGACAATCCTCTAGAGATTCTCTGTGCTTATAGCCAAGATGATTTTGAAAAACTTGTTATTTAAAGAAGTTTTTCATCAAAATAATTTAATGTACTCTTATTTTCGTTTTTTTATACATTTTATAATTTTTTGTATTATAAATTATGATTCATAATTCATGTAAGGAGCATAAATTGAAAAATTATTAAAAATTAGGGGAAAAAATCTCATATTCTCTCAAATTACATTTCAAATGACGTGGGTTTGAATCCGCTATCTTCCCTTCTCAGGATGAGTTTACTTGCTCAACAATTTCTCCCTCCAATTCCATTTCAACCACTCATTTGAACAGAAAAAGAGGCCATGAAACTCTAATTCTAAGAAGGAAAACTTCTAGAGAAAAAAACATAGATTAAATTCTTCTTCCCAAATCGGTATTTTTAAAAGACTATTTACAATGTATTTACTATAGAGAATGTAACTCACTGGTCACCTGTGTTAATTTTAATACGCTTCAGCGGTGGCGGAGAAGAGGCTGGTGATGTGGCGTTAACTTCATCTGAAATTTAATCAAAAATTAATTCAACATCAATTCAAGTGACTACTCTCAAGTAATCATTACGAAATATACTTTAATCAACTTTTCGATTCGTAAATTACAAAGATTCTATGTATCATTCTTCTTCTTTATTTAAGATATGTCCTTCTTAGGAAAGAAAGTTTCAGCTGAATATCGTCTTCTTTACCCCGTGTAATACACAGTGTGTTTTAGGCCAGTACTTTTGGGAAAAAGGATCTCTAGATCATGCAGTTTCGGGAGTGCAAGTCAAGTATTCTGAACGCGAATTCGATAATAAAAGTTGAGAAATATTTCAACTTTGTTTTCTCTACAAAATACATTCAACTTAATAGTAATCTTAAGATGACCATCTTTAAATCAAAAAAAAATTGGGTAAATTTGGATGCATAATTTCAAAGTTTCATTGGTTTTAAGGTTTTGGAAAATTAATATTTGGATGATTAAATTGGCATTTTTGTTGCTAGCAAAACTTGGAACACCGGTATACTTATAACTAGTGATAATTAAGAGAAGATAATTACACGAATCTATAATATGTGATAAATTTTGAGTTTTATGGATGCATTTTTCTAGTAGTATTTTCAACTTTTTCTTAACAGGTTAGTTTACCCGGGTTAAATCAATAAAAATAAGTTTCTACTCGTAAGTAGTGCATGGGCCGGAGGAATTTATCATTATGGAATTTCTTGTATGATCTATAGAGGAAGAAAAGTTTGAAAATCACTTACAATGATCAGAAAACTCAGTGGGCCTTCCATCGAGAGAGAAGTGGTCATTCGATTTGGGCCTTAGGAGATCCTGGTGTTGATTAAAATGCCTAACATGTGGCATACTTATCACATGCTGACTAGTAGTATGTTTTTCGTGCTTCGTGTTTGAAGAGATGAATTGATCTGTCTCCAAGTTACTCGTCAGGTAAATGAATAGACCATGGTTGGTGCATTCAAGTTTGCTGGCCTGCTTGTGGGTCACTGAAGTGTCAAGGTCACGAAGCATCTGATAGATTACTGAGAGGGCCTCCACGCTGGTTGGATTATTCAGGATCTTCTTCTGAGGACCGTTAAGGGAGCATTGATTGTCGTTATCGACTGAAAATGGGAAAATTAGATCGATATTTTCCAGTTCTAGGCTAACTTATTTCCTAAATTAATTCTCGTACGCCCGCGTATAGAAAAATTCAATTTTTAAAGATGGATTCATTCAACTTTTTGTAAAATTCTCAGTTTAGACGATTTCATTGAATTTGAAGGAAAACCTTAGATAACTAAACGTAAATGAGAACATTTATAGATTTGTTTTTGAGGCATTTTTATTGAAAATAAAAATATTTTCACAGCTTCAAAAACTTCAACTTGTTATAAATATTTTATTTTGGTTGATGGAATCTATTCGATGGATGGAATTCATTGAGAGATTTTTGATTAATAGAATATCTTGTGGAAAACTTAAATTTAGATATTATATGATTAAAGAAAACAAAAATTAGTAGATTTAAGAATACTCCTTGGCGCAATATTCAAGGAAAAACCTAACCCTCACGAATGAACCGATAACTAGTCGCTTTTATTCACAGAATATGAATCAAGAGACGATCATCCCACAAATGAGAGATGTGGCTCACTCTGATAGAGCGCTGCCTTTTGAAAAAGGTTTATCTAAATCGTGCAGTTAGTTCAATTATGCTTTTTTGATAATAACAATTGTCTCTATGATGATTCACCAACACACTAAGTAGTTGTGGGTGAGGACGGGTGATGATAAACTTTTCTAGGTGGCATAAGTCTATTGAATAGAATCCGGATATACTTGTGAATTTATTTGTGATAATAAAAAGACTTGAAAAAACGACCGCGGAGCTCATTACATTGCTTACAAGTAGCATGATTAAGATTTCCTTGATTTAGAATCCCCGTATAGCCATAAGGAAATATATGTCCACTTAAAAAAGTCCCTCAAGGAGCTGAGTTAGAGAGAAAAGGTTTCAAATAAAGTTTGTTCGAAGAAATTTTAAAATTATCTCTTCTAGTTTTCATATGGCGTCGAAAGGGTTAAAGATACATTTATATAATTGAATGATTCGGAATTAAAAATGTTGTCTACAAATTTAGTTGATAAATATGGGTTAATCTGGGATCTGAGATTTTTATCTATAAATTGACTATTTTTCTTTCAAAATTTGTCTGAAATATTTTTCAACGGACTATTTTGGGTTGCTCTACTCATAATAGTCTTCAAAAGGGGTCTTTAACGAAATTATTCACGAACCAAGTCTCATAACAGGGTTTTCATTATTTAATGTTACACTGTTTTTAGGAAAATGCAGGATCGACTATTAACAAGTAGGGCAGGAAATCTCAATTTTATTTCGTGAAAATGTTGAGTAAAAACTGCTAGAAAACATTGGGCCTCAGAGAGCTTCAAACTTGATGAATATTTTGGCACAGATAAAAGACCAAAGTAAGTAGTGTAGTTAAATTTCTAACCTTGTTATAGAAACCAAGTTGATGAATCACTTGGGTGGGTGTAGCGAGAAAAGGAACACGAGTGAAAATACAACATTTCTAACTACACGTCACTACATTTATGATGATCAGAAATACAAATGCACACACATGTACAGCCTTGGTATTTTCTATTCGCTAACAACTGGAATGCAGATCTACATTTACCTCATAAAAATGTACGGTAGTCTTGACCTTATCGGAACATTAACGGTAGAGATTTTTTTTTGCTGTGTGTGCTTAGAAGAGTTGGTAGAGAAATTTCTTTAGTAGTCTGCAGAAATTTTGGTTGCTATGAACGAGAAAAGGAACCATTGTCGTTTAAGATTAGCAGAGTAAAATCTATAATTACACTTTTGAAAGATTACTGTGTATTATCTTTGATTTGACCTACTACTAAATTTAAGCTACTTGCGAGTAAGAAAAGAAGAGTTTTTGAGTGGGATTTTTATAAACATCAATTTTACCTGTAAAAAGTACATTCAAGGGTAAAACATTCTACTTTTATTAAGCCCTCTCTAACCTCATTAAGGCCAAGGAGATGGATTATTCTCGATGAAAATCGATAAAAAACTATTTGTTTATTTCAAATTTTGCGAGATACCTTTTTAATGAACCATAGAAACTATTTTTTCTCTTCTTTCTCTCTAGAAAAACCAAGAGATGAATTTTATCAACCATGGTTACTACGAATGCGATTAGTCATCCTGCTCCATTCAGTGAATTATATTAATATGGCAACTAAATTTAAAAAAACAAATGTAGTGTAATACAAGATGAAAACACGATGTACTACACAGAGTCTATTGATGTATATTCACTGTATGAAGGCGTGCGTACGTCCCCATATACACTCAGTGTGCATAAGTGCATTAATCATGTGTGGATTCTATGCACACAGTGTAGAAGAATTGTGCATGCATTTTAATTGTCTCCTCTTTTAATGTGTGTGTGTTAATAAAGTGAACAGAGCTTGGTGGATTTTCATACAAGGGGGAACAAATATTAAGTGATAAAGTTAGCAACAAAATCCTTTCCTTCTAGTTGCTATGGTGTCGATTATTTAATTATAGGGACTGATAAATAAGAAGAAAAAACTGACTAATACACCCATGTGATTCATATCCAAAAGTAGAAGGGTTAGAGAGTGTACTCACGATATTTAGCTCTATCAAAAGTGTTAAAGATCCTAAAAGTGTCCAGCGTGAAGCAGTCGAATTGTGGCTGATACGCATCCAAGTTAATAATCACAGCCTTGGACAGGTGGAATGAATCCTTCGGGCGGACTTGTCGAGTCAAGTCTAACGACGAGAACGTCATTAGAACGTTGCAATGGACGTGAATGCTCTCGCAATAACCGAGGGATTGAGTAAACTTTTTGATATCCATTAGAAGCTTTCTCCATTGCTGAATATGTTGGCTAGTGGTTGATTTCTCCTCGACAACATGTTCCTGGTTGAATTCATTTATGACCGACTCTAACTCGTTCATGACGATGAGGATAATCTTTCGGTTATTTAAAAGTAGACAGATCATCAAAAGCCTGGCACAACACCGAAGGTATTTCAGTTTCAAATCGGGCCGATAATCGGGAGAAGAGTAGTATTTGCGCTGAAGAATTGCATCGAGAAAGGAGAATGCCTCCTTTAGATGGGATTTCTCTGAGGTTCTTAGGCTAAAAATAAGGATATTTAATTTAGAAAAAACTAGATAAAATTCTCAATTGAATTTTAAAAATTGCTTCAACTCACTAGTAATGATAGTACAGCTGACCTATCTTGTTGGCAATGTCACCAATGTCCTTGCGAGAGAATTTTAGCTTCTTTTCTAGAACTTTTCGATGAGCCGATTGGAATGACCATAGCTTTGAGAAGATGTCGAAGCATTTGTTGTAATAAATGTCCCACTCCTTGCATTCGCTCTCATCGACACATCTTGTGAACTGGAAAGCTGTTCTTGAACTAGTTTCAAGACTATTGAAGGCATCAATTATCTTTTGGTCAGCTTCCATATTTGGTCATTTTTGGGTTTTAACTTTTAAATTATCACCTTGATAAAACCACACTCTTTAGAGAATGATTTGTTTGTTTTAATCGCACTGTTTGGAAATAAGCTCAATTATGAAAATTGTTGTCAAGAAGGCGAATACAGAACGTTTCCTACTTGAAGAGGAATGTGACGCAACCATTGACTCCATAGTAGAAATATGTTGTGACTTTGACTACTTAATTTTGAAAATTGAGAGAATTTGCGACGAGGTTTCATCTCTTGCGACTCACGGAATAACCATTTCACCTTCAATGCAAGGTCTCACACTGGATCAAATCGTCGAGTTAAAGCTGATTGATGAATACGAAGCTACTTGCATCCCTCAAGGAGGCCATGTGATAAATAAGGATGATATTGGCTTGAGAAACGGAAGGGCACCTAAAGATGAAATGAAAAGTGTTCTCATCAAATGCATTGAAGAGGTCAAATTGAACATTGACAGGAAGAGAATAGTCCAGGGATATGTTATGAAATTGGAGATCTTGGAGGAATGCATTAGGATCTTGAAGGGAGCTGTCTCTATTGTCTATCCAATGGGTTTGCCACCTTATGATCCGATCAGAGTGGAATTGGAAAATAAAGAAGATTTGGAAGGAAAGCAGGTAAAAATTACCCAATTTTTTTGATATTTAAGTTTAATAAAAGGTTTTTATTAAGATCAAGTCAACCTTTCTTTGTATTAATTTTAATCAGGTTTTAGCATTTGTTAATCTGTACTTGAACTCAACAGAAGTTTTAATATATTTTTAGCTTTAATAACTCATTCACGATTAAAAGAGGTTGCCTCATTATTATAAGACTTTTATACTTGTTTTTTTTGACATAACGTATGCTTTCTCAGAGATGGAAGCTGTAAATGGTCAAAATTTAATTCTTTCAAATCTGGACTATTGTTTGACGATTTTAAAATTATTTCAGTAAAAATTATAATCTTTAAATTCCGTAACGGAATTCCGTTTCTATTCAAAAATTACAATTATCTTTATATTGATCATTTAAATTAGTCAACATTTATGACATTGAGAAAATGTAAACCTGACAGTGGTACGCATATTGGAAAATTTAAATAGAAGGTCTCAATTAAGAATGAAAAAGTGTTGATTATCGATTTTTAGAAATCGAAATTCATATTCTATTGTGATTATAGAGAGAATTATAAAACTCAAAATACATGTTCACTATTTAGAATTAGAAAGTATAAATTAGTACATGTTTCGAGTAGTCATAATGACTACTGTAGTCATCAAAAGATGAAAAGCTTAGTTCATTTCACAAATCTACTCACTAGTAGTTTTGTCATTTTCATTTTGAGGTTCACTGGAAAGTGTGATATTTTGAGCATTTTTTCATTAGTCGACAGAACGAATTAATTTTCAAAATCTTTTAAATTAATTTGATTTTCTGTGCAACTTTCAGTTTTGAAGTTGGCAAAGATTTTATTCTGCTTAAAAATGAATACACTAGTAAATACGAAGTAAAATGAGATCAGCTTTACGATCAATGGCTCTTCCAAGTCTTTTTTAAACTTAAACTAGCCATACTCTATTGATTGTGACTCTATTCATTCTGGCTGTCTAATTTTTAAACATTTTCTCCTTTTCAATAGGCCTCAAAAGAGATTATAAACAAGTCTGATGCAACCCTCTGGTTCTGTGGCAAAGAGCTACTTCGTGGTAAGAAACTCTCCGACTTTGCAGGTAAGAATGAAAAGACAAAAATTGTCGTCAAGCTCTCTAGGAAGGGTGGCGGGCCTCCAGCTAGGGAGCCTGTAGTTAGTGAGAATGAGAAGAAGGCAATGATGGAGTATTACTACAAGAGGCAGCAGGAAATGAAGAAACTCGAAGAGAACGATGAAGATAACTCACACTTTGAGTCCAACTGGGCCGATAGTCAAAATCTCAAGAGACACTTTCACGGCCTATCACAGGTCAAGTGGAAGCCCACGTGAATGAAGATTTCATTTCGAGATTTTACAATTTTGATTCAAAAGAAATTTTATAAACATTGCATTGTTATCCCCGTATATTGAACCCTTGAGAGAGGAAAGCCCTTTAAACGAATTAACTCTAGAATAAAAAGTCGTAGTCAGTCCAGGCTAAACAATGATTTTCAACTTGCCACTAACCGACTCATTTCTATGACTAGTTGTCATCCAATGGACCATCAGAGAGGTAGACACGAAAAAGTTAATCGACACACAAACATGCTTTATTAGGGTCACCCGTCAAGGATTAGGTTACATGCACGAATTGATTTTTCTATACTCTGAAGCCTGCTAATTCATGTAGGACAAATTTCTTTCCCTCGCTTTGACAACAGAAAGTTTCGGTAATCCAAAAGGCCAGAAACGGTCGTTTCACACGAAATGAAGGTTGAAAGAAGAGATTTAATCCAGGAATTCTTCATATTATGATTAGACTCGCTAATACTACGGTCTTACCGAGGCTCATCCCCAGAGAGGATTCTGGTATCCTCCCTCCTCGAAATGAGTTTACTTTGTAAATAGTTTCAAACCCTCCTTCCGCATAATAACCCCTCATGGGAACTCAAAGAGAGTTAGACTCGGCCATAAAACTCAATTCAAAGGAGAAAAAAACTTTAAGAATCACACAATCACATTCAGTTATTACAAAGATCTTCCATACAACAAAAAATGCCATCTTCATAACATTCATATTCAATTTCAATGCAGCCGAATTTAAAGTATTCATTTTCCAACTTTTTCGACTGAAATATCATAACTTCAAGCAAGACTTACATAGCAAATTTGACATTCGACCACTTCAGAAAACTCATCAACCTCATTACACATGTCGCAATGATAGCATTTAAACTTCCTCCTCAAATCATAGGTTGACTCAATGGATTTCCTGTACATATATTCCGAGGTTTCATCGTGTCCCCTCAAGTCATACGTCTCATCGGGGTAATGTATTTTGAAAAAAATATCGATGATTTTCTCGCCAATTTCAGCAGTAGCATTGCTAATTCCATCGATTAGTACGAGTCTTGATACCATACTCAGAAAAATCTTTAAATACAAGGCTATGTGCATTGAGTTGTGCGAAGAGAAGTGACTCTTTTAATGAATGAATTTGTAAAAGTTATTATTTTTTTTAAATGAAAATACTTTATTAATGAATTTGTAGTATAGAATATCACTTGAGGGGATAGAAAAATAAGCCAATGATTGAATGATACTTCGTCTCTTTTCACAGTATTTCATAATCGGCTAAAGAAAAATTCCCAAGTTGATACGAGAGCATAAATGGGTAAATGGACACTTGTGCAACTCACCGTTGGGGTCCTTGTTAGTTGATGATGGCAAATTGGTCTTTTCCCTCCAACGAAAGTTCTTCGGTCGGGTCCAATGGAAACCGGTCAGTGGATACTTATCCTTGAAAATAGAATTTTTTAAACTTGTTTGAATATTAATTTTCTTAGTTCAATAAGTTCTGAAGAAAACTAAAGCCGCGAATATACCATCGCTAAACGCGTTTCGTCTTTAAACTTGAATTGAAGAAAGCTCGAAAAAGAATTCATTGATAAAATTAATTTATGCATTAGAAGACTACCTATTCGCTACTGATGAGTCTTAACAAAGACGAAACGCGTTTAGCGATGGTATATTCTCGGCCTTAGTTTTCTTCAATAAAGAAATATTGTAAATATTTTCCACTCTTGTAACCATAGCTTCAAGGAGAAGTTAAAACCTGTTTATTTAAATTCTTTTAATTTGGACAAGAGGTACCAACAAATTAACGGCGATTCACAAACAGTGGTTGCAACTCTCTTGAATTGACAACAAAAGTTAGAGCCTC
>JJOG01003137.1:0-10207 GCA_000715275.1 Gyrodactylus salaris
TATAGATAGTCAAATTGAAATTCGTTTTGAATCCTCTGGTAGTGTAATTCAAGACATGAGCGGAATCTCGTCAATAAACCGTATAGATACCGGGCTGCAAATATTTTTTTACTATGAATATTATTTTTCCGATGAAAGGATCGGAAATCATATTCGTCGTCGGTACTGAATTCAGATAAATAGGAGTCACTGATTTTAGCCTTGCAAACATTGAGAGGAAGGGGAGGAAACACCCCCAATTTGTCACAAGTGCAAGGATAAGAAAACAGATAAACTCAAAAATAAAATCATACCATAGATGAAAGAGTAAACAATGTTTATTAAACTTAGAATACATAATGGGTTTTTTGGCCAATCCTTTTTTTCTCTTATATATTCGAGATTGAAATCGGTTGGGGGTGTTTCAGTATATGAAAAAATGTTCAATTTTTTAATCCTCAAAAATGACAACCTTGGCAAAACTAAAATTTTCTTAGGAAAATTTTGGCCTCCATTTCACGCAAAATGTCAAGACTTTTACCCATTTTTTATAAAATGAAGCCTCTTTTGAGTTTATTTATTGCATTACGGTAAAAATGAATTTAGTGCTCAATAGAGCATACTCTCTTGATGCCATAAGAACTTTGTTTGAGAGATGTTTTCATCGTAATGATTATCTCAGAATCTGTAAAATTCTTAGTTTAAACTAATCTTTGGGAAGGATATTTTCAAAATAAAATAAAACTTACTCTTCATTATTTTGTGTCAGTTCTCGAATAATCTCTTTGAGCTGGCCAATTTCGGTGTTCTTAATCCTCGCGGAGCTCACGTATTCGTCCAGTTCACAATTCAGATTCTTTATCGTTCTCGAGTTGATTTCACACTCTTTTGACTTGGTAGCACTGTCCTCTTTCAGCTCTTTAATTCGCTTCTTAAAACTCTCCAAGTCACCGTTAAAGTCTGGGAATATTTCCAGGTAGAATTCATCAGTAATTGGCCGACCTCTTGATGCACTTTGCACTCTGATAGCTTGCAGGTCTGTGTTCCATTTGTTTTGATAATCTTCGAACTCTTCGTGAAGGCTTCTCGCATTTTTCTTTAGGTTTAAAACCTCTTTTGATAGTTGATCCTTATTTGTGGACTCTTCACTTATCGACTGGAATGCGTTGAGATAATCAAAGTTTGTAATGTAATCTCTCTGTTTGAGTTGATCTTCAAGAGTAAATTTTGAGTTTTCGTCCAAAAGAGACAAGAGTTTATCAAAAAGTTTATCTCTAAACGTTAAAAAGTCAACGATATCTTGGCTGATTTTATTCTCTGGTAGCAGTGTATTCTGAAAGACGTCGAAAAAATTTAGTAAATGTTGGGATGATTCATTCAGAGAGTATGGAAATCCTAAGGAAAACTTTTCGAGTTCATTTTTGCACTTTTTAAAGTCTAAATCTGATTCTAATTCCTTTTTTGATGCTTCTTCAAGGCAAGATTTCTGTTTACGATAGAGAGACTTTAATTTATTAAATTTTCCTTGAATGAGATTACAATTTTCACAATCAAAAGATGCCTCACTGGCCATTTAAGAATGATGATAAAAAGTTATTAAATTCACAACGTGAAAATGACAAAACAAATATAACTACTGTAGTAGAGTTTGTTTTATCAGATAAAAGTAACATTTTCAAAATATCTATCCCTAGACATGCATAACGGGTCCACTGTAATGCTGGATCAAATGAGTTCAGACAAGCTGAAATACTTTTCTTCACTTAGAGGTAGTAGTACTCTTCCAAGAAACTTGTCCCTTCACGACTCGAAGAAGGCGTATGGTGCCAGTAGAAGAAGGTCTTTTATTCAAAAGAAGAGGAATTTAGAGATAACTCACATTGACGGGACCTCTAAAAAATTCCAAATTGATGTGAGTATTTTTAGACTTAAATTTCTTGATTTTCAAAATTTTCTCAAATGCCCTGACTTTACTCGATTATCACTTTTTTATCAACTATACTTTTCTATTTCAAACAATAACCCTCAGAAATTTAGCTGTTCTCTTGCGATTTCTAGAGCCATTAATTCACAAGAGATAAAAAAGTAAAATAAAAGACATGTGATCAGTAGTTACCACCATATTTTGTCAGACATTTAGGGATTCGTTCAAATCCGAAAATCAATATCTCTATCTTTTTTCAAGAAACAGTCTTTTGTTGAATAATTCAATAGTGGTTTCACAATCTTCTTCTATCCAAATGAAAAAAATATTTCAAACCTGTCATCAAATTGCAATCTTTTTTTCTCATCTCTTGTTCAAACATAACTCATCTACACGAAACCACAATATTTTGTGAGCCAGGAAATTTTATTTGATCAAGACATGTCAAAAAGAGTTTAATATCTACTCAACTGTTGATAGAATTCTTTCGACAGATTGATTTAAAATATCGATTTATTTGAGGAAATCAAGCAAAATTCATAGATTTAATAACTGAACGTTTAAGGCAAATTAATTTGAACAAGATAGAAATTTTGAATTACAATGAAATTTAAATTGATTTTTTAAATTACGTACTTGTCTAGCGAGTAGAGTTCACAGATTTCAAGCTCAAAAGTATTCTCATCATGGATTCTTATGATCAAAAATTGTTCATGCTTGATTCTGAGACCGACTTGGCTAAGATTATCTTATTGGTAAACTCTTCCAACATCAAATATACATTTGTTACCGTTTATTTGAAACTTGATGATTTTTTATGAAGCCTTTTTCTCTCCTCCCTATGAATGACTCCATAAAAATTATTTTTCTAATTATGTTCAAGTTAGGTAAATTTTATGTTGTTTTTCTTGAAAGATTTATGTTAATCGTAAATCAAATAACTGGAATTTTAAATTAACTGTAACATATTAATTCTTGAACACTCAATGATTGGTTATCATTAGAGTTACAAAATTGACAATTTCGATAAAAAATACTTTTTGAAAAAAATCTGATTTTTCATAGTTACAGATCGCCTTTGATCTAGCCAAAGATCTCTTTTAGAAACAAACTTATCAAAAAAACATGAATAGAAAAATAGAGTTAGAGAAGTAAAAATAAAGGTATTCAATGCATACATAATTGCTTAGTTAATTCTTCCTTTTGTACTTTTCCTACGTAATATTCCCGTGATAGTTGACCTATGTATCGTCGCCTTTTCTTTGGAGTTCCTTTCAGTCGGACATCTGGCTGTGTGTAGTTCTTCTTGTAGAAGGGGCCTGTTGACGCCTGACGAGTAGTATCATTATCAATTACATTTGATTTTGTAGACTTTACAGTTTCAGGACAACCAGTGTTTCGGGTTGAGAGTTCAATGGTTTTTTAAATGATAAAAATGAAGGCTTCTCTTGTTGACTTTTAGGCAGAAAACCTGTTATTTTAAATAAAGAATGAACAATCTTGAATAATAACTAGGAGTTTTGAAATTGACTAATTTCTGCCTATTTCAAGTTACTTGAGAAAAATTCAAAAGTAATCTTTGTTAGTTGTAATCTCTGGTATCATTTGAACTTTTTTATCATGGATTCAAGGAAAAAAAATTGGTAAGAAAGTATTGATATTGAATTCATAGGGAGATGACTTGGGACAAACGCTTCTCGACATGATTTGTGATGAGCTTGATCTGAATGAGAGAGAATACTTTGGCCTCAAGTACACTGGGAAACATAACGTAGACGTGAGTTGATGATTAACGGAAATATTCTTTCGAATTTATTCATTTTCTAGCACTGGCTCAACCTTGATAAAAGAATTGCGAAGCAAATTAGTGAGTTACTATCCCTGCTCAAAGTTGCTTTTGCGCGATAATAGGTGAACAAATATTTCATTGAAACTTGAACAATTATTGTAGAGAACAGCCAAGGTCTTGAATTTCAAGTTCGCTACTATCCACCGTCAATGGATTGGTTCGAAGAGGATTTAACCCGATACCTCTTGGTTCTACAAATTCGTCAGGATATTCTTGCATCAAAGTGAGTGACCGACAACGAGCTGTTTCAAGCTATTCTGCAAATTGTGTTCTCCTCATAGAGGGAATCAATGAGTTTTCTCACACATTTCATTGAATTATTGATTTTTATTTTAACACACCCGAAGCTTACTTCTAATATTTGCATAATAATCGATTTTTCCTCGGAAATTTTAGAAATTATATTCTTGGTTACCCACAAGTAAATGCTTATTTATAAAGAATCTTCAAGTTGAGAAAATCTACTGTGCATTATCAAATAAGACATTTTAAGGGAAAAATGGGACTAATCGAGATAGATAACACTTGATAGTTCTTGAAATTATAAGCTAGACAAGATTATAATCTTTATTCTAGACACAAATTCCTTAAAATAGTGTGCACTCTAATTTTCATACTTTCGCTTGAATGGTGCCAATGTCGAATATTGGGAATTCATTTCTTCCAACCAAGTCTTTTCCACTTCAAGCCACTTGACCTTTTATCTAAAGAGCCATCTTTTACTTTAGGCTGACTTCTTCTCCATTTGTGATTGCAATGCTTGGTGCCTATACAGTTCAATCAGAGTTGGGCGACTTTAAACCAGAACTTCATGAAAATATTGAATATCTCAAGCAATTCAATATTGCCCCAAAGGAGTTGCAGACACAACTCTTTTATGAGACTGTACAAAAACTTCATAAACTTCATACGTGAGTGTAACTTTTCAAATAGTAAAGTCACGTTATTTCATTCACTTGAGAACACCAAGTCTTTGAGTAAATTAATAATCCAAAATTATTGATCCCTTTCGAACTATCTTAACCATGAAAATATTTTTACGATCGAAAATGTAAATTTGAGTTCTAGAATTTGAAGAACTCAAAATATTATATCCTTCATAGTGAAAATAATGTTTCATGTGATCATGTAAGCTAAATGATAATATTCTCTAGAATATATATTGATTAATCAATACAAAGTACAAACCATGACGCTATAAAGCGTTGTTTGTTTTTTCCATACTCTACTCTTGGTTGAGAATAACGTTTTGACATTAACCGTTGTGAAGTTGATTTGGGAATATTCTTTACAGTGCTAGGGCTGTTTCAAGTGTTTTTTATTAAAGTATTCTCTATATTCTCAAGCGATAAATAGCGCAGCCCAAAATTAAAATAATTTTACCACTTGATAACAAATCAATGCTGAAGAAATCTTTTGAAAAATTCAAAAAAAATCTTTATTCGGCTTAAATTCCCAATTGCATTATAAAGTCGGTTAATATCTAAGCTATTTTTCTGCATTTTCTCTCGATGAATGCTTTCTTTGAAAAGTTTGTTCACTCCAAGATGTGGATGGGCACTTGTTTTGACTTGTAATGTTATTCTAGAATCCGTATTTATTTCGTATGTTTACTTAACAGATGCGAGGCCTAGACTTTAGGCCGAATTAGGGTAAAATTACTCTTAAGAAATATACAAGAAAATTATTCAGACAAATTGCTCTAATATCTTTGACTTGATATTTGAAGCAGAGAATTACATTTGATCGAAAATCTCAATTTGATATACACTAAGGTTTATAAAAAAATATCGATTTTAAGGCTTTTTAAATTAATTAATTAATCCAAAAAATAATAAATTTTATTACATTGGTTTGGCGACAAAAGATATATTTTTATCATTCAATATTATTTCAAGTAAGCTTTTAAAACACAATTATATTTAGGCAACATATTTTTTACATATTCCATACAAGTAAAAAATTGTCTCGAAAAACCGCATAGTTTTTTCTCAAATTAAAAACTTTCAGATACATATTTTCTTTGAGATTCTGTTATAATATGAATTGATTTGAATTTGTAATTTATTATAACAAATATTTATATTCAAATTTTGTTTATAGAGATTTTTTATATTTCTCAAATATATAGTTGCTAGCTTGAGGTAACCGATTTGACTTGTTATTAGAAACATGACAGATTCTTTTGTTGAATGACATATTTTTACATATTCTACCTCCCGAAATCACATATTTCTTGAGAATTATTAAATATTTCCAGTCTTCCTGGTGATAGCATAATGGTTATTTTGTCTCAAGATGCTTTCACCCCAGGTTTCGCAAGTTTTACAGAGTTAAATAAAAGAAAATCATTTTTCTTCTCACAAACTGCATAGACAATGAAGTTAAAAGACTAATATTTCATGTGCAAGTTTAAAAAGTTTCACTACACTAGAATGTAAGTGGATTCACATGCTAACGAATTACAATGGGGTATCGTTAGGCTTTACCTTGTGAAAGCTTATGTAAAATGATTACTGATCAACTCTAAGTAGGTCTTGTGCAAAACAGCTTGCTTCTTCATCGGGCATAAACTGAAACCATCAAGCTTATTTGAGAATATTTTTGTTGATCAAGTCGATAAATTTTCTTTTTAAATTGTAAATGCTTTTCAATGAAAGTGCTTTATTTGTTTTAATTATACAACACAAAATGCTTGAAGGGAAGAACTCAAGTCTTAATCAATTGATTGTATCAAGGTATTTGATTCTATGGCTCTGCCTATAATACTGTAGTAAGAAAAATATCTTTTATGATGTAATTCATGTGCACATCTTATATAAAAAATTAGCTTTAGTGAATAAGCACAGCTAGTGATTCTCTTATACTTTTAGAATGCGTATTCAGTATAAATAATCATCCACCTAATAATTCGTATCCAGGTTAGGAACGTTGAATAGATTTGATTATTTACTTCTTGTAGTTTTTCCTATAATTATGTCAAAGATTTGAAATAAAAAAGTTTTAAAGACTTTTTCCTAATGAAATCAATTCCATTTGCAGAACAAACACTTTCTAATCTAAGAAAACAAATCCTGGTAATCTCGTATATAGACTAATACAGGAGAAAGATGAACTTGGTTGAACTTTTTAGCAATCAAAGCTGCATCTAATTTCCCCTCCGGATACGCCTTCCCGAGTATTGAAGTCTAAGATAATGTCTTGAAAATCTTTAGGTACTATTTTGTTATAATGAATGAAAATGCAGACTATTATATTATAGTCAAAACTCCAAAAATACTCAAAAATAATTTCTCATCTCTTTAAGCGGGACAACATCAGAGGTCGCGAATAGACGATTCCTTGAGAACGCCCGTCGAATGGCCTTTTATGGAAATGAAATCCACGAAGCAAGAGTGAGTAATATACCTTGTGTCTATGATCTATATCTTGAAACAAGAAATATAGTTTTTCATATCTAAGATCCGTTAAGTTTGTACACCAATTATGGCTTTGACTAAGAATATTTAAGCTTTTTCATTTTTACAGATGTATTCTTTAAAAAAGTTAAACAACTTAGTATTGCACAAGACAGACTGATCATAGCCAGGCATGATTAGTCATTCTTAAACCCTCGTTTTGTGAATCTATTTCTCGATCGTTAATGTAAATTCAAGGAAACCGTTATCCAAATCAATAAAGTGTTATGATAATTTTACATCTATGAATAATATTTATATATTCTGACTTTTCCGTAATCAATACCCACATACTTTCAAAAACAAACAATGAGTCAACAGTTTTACAAACTAATCTTGTCGAATAAAATTTGAAGAGTGGCCAAAATATGATTTATTTATCTCTAAGGACACGTATTAAAAAGTGGAAAAAGTGTCCCGATATAAAAGAAACATTTTAAATCTTCTCATGAAATTAATATGAGAAAAAACTTTTTTGACTCGTTTTCACTCCAATACAAGCTAGACATATTTGTTGGGAAGAGATTTGTTTGCGGCGAGATATGTGAAGCGAATTGCAAGTTGTGGAAATTAACAAGCATGTGACTTTTATTAGGATTTTGTCTTAACATAACCATCAATTTTGGGGGCTTCCAAGAAATAGGATCATGAGACTATTTAAATTTATTTTTATTATCCCTAATATTATTTTATTGATTATTATTTTTGCATTCTTTTCAACTGAACTGTGTTAACTGCCAGATTTTACTCCTAGTTAAATGAATATTTTTCTTCTTTTATAATGATCTCAATCGTGAATAGTAGGTCTTTTTCAAAAGCCTTTTCTTCACAATCATGTAGTCAAATCTGGGCGTAATCATACAAACTTAATTCAACAAAAGGGTGTTTTCCTTCTGATAAGTAGTTCTCAACTAATTTTTATGTATAAAACGCACATTTTGTAGCTATTTTGGTAATTAATAGTATTGAATCTTTACTCAGAAGGCTTTCATTTTATGAAATTGTACAATGCTAATCGTAGATAAATCTATTTCCTGAATAAGGATAGCTAGAGCAGGTTCTTGGTTTCATGATTCAAAAATTACTTTACTTAACCCTTTAAGACCCGACTCTAAAATTCAATGAAAAGTTGGCTAAAAATTAAATTTTGAGAACTTTTCGGTTTTGAGAATCTTTCCTAAAATATTTAGTTTGGGAGATATTCACGATTTCTTTGAAGATAAATTAGGTATTTTGCCTCTTTCAATAAAATATAATAATTATGTCTTGTTTCTTGATATTAAAACACAGTTTCATACTTGTGCAAATTTAAAGTCTTCTACAACGTTAGATGAGGAAAATAGTAAAACTAAAAAATACATAATATAGTTGCTATGGTGTTTTCAGAATTTTTCTAAATTCCATGGCCATGTATTTTACGACCTTGGATATATGAATAACGATAATAAAAGTTAAAGTTGCTCAAGAGCAACACCGGGGCTTAAAGGGTTAAAAATCTGAATTCTTTGAATTTACTGTACTATTTTGCATTTCATTCAATGATATCGTAATAAAAAAGAAATTTTTTTGTTAATCATTACATATAGAATTTCCGGATAAAATCTACCATTTTATCCTTCATTCCGAGTAAAACAACCAATCAAGAAACGTGATCACACCTATGGTTATGCATTTTCTGAAATTAAAACCCGTGATCTCGATATACGTTTTGAATAAAACAGCGCTCTATTGAAGGATTCTAAATCAAATTCAAAAAGAATCTTAATGGCTTAATTATTCGATCTAAAGTTACCCATATGCCTCGGTTATTTTGTAATGGATAATAATAGCAATGGTGCTAAATTCAATGATTTCTTAGGCTAAATTTTACTATCAGTACGTCGCCTCACGACGAGTAGTATCCTTAATTCATAACACATTTATTTACTCAAATATATGTAAAATTTCATTCTGAAAATGACTCACTTATCAGTTTTTACATTAATCCATTGGTTATTGAGATATTAATACAATTTTTCTGAAATCTTGAATTTTTAAACTATTTTAAAGCTGTCATTCATTTAATAATGTTTGAAATTAAAAGTATGTATTGTTTAAGTCAAATTCATATCTAATTCAACTTTAAATCGCCTTATTTGAAAATGAGTCTCGTGCCATTCTTCATTGGTAATTTTGATAAGCTGAATATTTTTGAGCTAAATCGATTCAGAAACGGATATTCGCACCAAAAAGTAAATCACTCCATGGAATTCGTGAACTCGAGCGGATTCCACACAAATAAAATTGAAGCAATATGGGGTTCCTTCAAAAGGTTCAATCATTGAACTTCAATGTTGGAGTCAGGAACAAACGCCATGAGCTTGTTGAATATGTCATCTATGTTGAGAATAAGGGAAAGATGCTCTCTGAAGCCATTAGAGAAATAAATCGAATATATGTGGTTCAATTCATTACAAAATGAATCTTTCTGAATTGGATCGTTGAGAGTTGAGAGATAAGCCTATATCTAATGCTATGTTTTAAAGCTCAGCTATTCATCATCCTCAACACTTTTTGGCTTTTTTAAACCATATATAACTTTATTACCTCAAAAATAGTTGTTGAGGAGAAGTTAGTCATTTTCAAATAAGGCGATTTAAAGTTGAATTAGATATGAATTTGACTTAAACAATACATACTTTTTAATTTCAAACATTATTTAAATGAATGACAGCTTTAAAATAGTTTAAAATTCAAGATTTCAGAAAAATTGTATTAATATCTCAATAACCAATAAATTAATGTAAAAACTGATAAGTGAGTCATTTTCAGAATGAAATTTTTACATATACTTGAGTAAATAAATGTGTTATGAATTAAGGATACTACTCGTCGTGTGGCGACGTACTGATAGTAAAATTTAGCCGATATTTCTCTTAGTTTATGAACCTTTTATTGAATATTGTGGCCCAAATTACTCTTAAAATCAAAAGAGAGTGTATAAAATCAGAAGTTACT